>CM018697.1:9282689-9435189 GCA_009363875.1 Mikania micrantha | reverse complement strand
AACATGTGTGTTCTGAACGTTCAAATTATTATGAAATTCTTGAAATACTTACTTTGGTAAGCCTTTGGTGAAAATATTCACATATTGTAAAGTGGGACATGTAAAACCCTGACATAACCAAAATGGATCTTTTCGAGAACAAAATGAATATCAATTTTCATGTGTTTGGTACATTAATGTTGAATTGGATTATGAGATAAGTAGACAACAAATACATTATTACAATAAACAATGGTAACCTGATTAAGAGGATATTCTATCTTAATGAGAAGGATGCCATGGTATTCAACTTTGACGCTCGAGCGGGAGATAGTTGCTCGATGTTTTGATGACCAAAACACTAAATTAATATCTAAAAATTAATACGTTATATCCGGATGTCTATCTTCGGGGGTCTGGCATCCACCTCGATCTGTATCGGAATAGGTTTTTAGTGATATGGTAGTAGATGGAACTATGCGTAAGCCATGATCGATGGTACTACTTAGGCACTGGATGATACGCTTCACAACACAAAAATGGAAATCTTGAAAGAGATGCATAAACAAACATACCTCTTACACAACATACATTATATCCGGTCTAATATAATATTGCCATTGTCACAACTGACATTTGAATGTAATTCACTCTTTGTATTAAAAGAGACTACTTTAACCAGCCACACCGCCGCCCCACCACGTCTGTGATGAAGCCGACCGCCGCTGCTCCACCACCACCACTAAATTGACTTTATATATCAATTAAATTTTCATGTGTTTCGTGAGACCATAAGCAAACTAATTTCGTTTTTGACAACATGTAATTAATAGGCATTGCAAGTTACAAATGATATAAGAGTTATAATGTTTTTATATTCATAGTTTGTACCACTTTTATAAAAAAGAATTTATCAACTTTGAAAAAAAAAGAAAGATAATAATAATAGATTACGAGAATATTGTTGTATTGTTCTTATCATTTTCTCCTTGATACATTTTTTGATTTAAATTTTAAATGCACCTTTGTTATACAGTATGCGCGTCATTATATTTTCTTTAGTCATTATTAGTTTATGCTAACTAGTAGTTATAACGTTGATGCATATACTAGAGGTGGGCAAAAAACCCAGAACCGGTCATACTTGAACCAGTGGGTGCGTGCGGTTCCGAATTCTCAAGAAAATCGGAATGAAACTGAAAAATCCGGAAACGGTTCCACCTTTACCCGGCAAACCCAAACCAGAACCGGCCAAAAGCCGGTTGAAACCGAGAAATTTTAAATGGGGTATATTTTGTAAGGGAACTAGTTAATAACTAGTTTGGAACAAATAACAATGTTACATGTACATTTAAGTCATTTACTAAGTTCCTATAACATTAATCAGTTCTCATATCCCCCTTTTAAATATTATGCACTCTCTTAATTAAACAGAACATCACACAAAGCATGCTTAGTTTGTAAATATGTTTTGTATATATTCTCTTTTGAAAACCCTAAACCCTAATTTACATTTGTTGCGCACGAATATAATGTACATATGTGTGGTGGGCCTTAAGAAGCAAACATAAAAGTTGACTAATTTTAGTGTTATTTGACTTATTTTATGAAAATAACGTTGAAAGCGTTGGGATAACTTTGAGCCGGGTACTTCTTCGGAGCAGCCTTTCTATCTCAACTGGTATAGGTGTAAGGTTTGTGTCCATCATTTCTCTCAGATCCTACTGAATAATGAGAATATATTGGGTAAGTTTGTTTGTTTGTTCTCTTTTGAAGATCAATCAACAAATCACATTCAAGGTTGGGTGTCCCAATGACCATGGGTCCTTGAAAGCTTTGCTATCTCCCTATGATCCAACCTAAACTCATCGACTGCATGAAAGCAGAAGGCAGTTTTTTAGTCATCAACCAAATCATAATTTTTTTTGAACGGCCAACTAATCAACTGCCGGTACTCCGTACGGGGCCCCCAATAGCTAAAGGATGCCAAAGCTGGCCCCTAGTCCAGACGGACGGAGCCCCTAGCCCACCAGCCACCAATTCTCGAGGAAAACACGACTCAATCACCCGCCTAAAGGCACGACGGTGGAAGACCGATAAAACCGGGTGGGATCAAGAATCGAACCCATGACCTGGCTATAATACAAAGCAATGGCTGATATTATAGCTGAACTAACTTGGCTATAAGCTCTTATTAAAAAAATATATGAATAAACACAAAAGTTGTTCATACTCTTTGATGTGATAATCTTAGAGTTACATGTATGACAACTAATCATGTCTTTCATTTCAAAGCAAAACAAATTCAAATTGACTTTCGCTTTGTAAGAAAAAAAGTTGCACAAGAAAAACTTTTTTTTTTAGTTGATAGCAAGTTTAGTTAATAGCAACAATAGATCAAATTACAGACATTTTATTGTTAAACTTAAACGTATATCAGTTTAGTTATGTTTTTTTAGTTAAACTTGAACTTATATTAGTTTTTTTATATATATATATATATATATATATATTATTGAACACCATTTAAATTGGTTTTCGTTTGGTGGATTTTTTACGCATGATTTGTATTAGATTTTTCAATATTCTTATCCGAAAAATATAAAAATTTTAATTTATTTTTTTCTAAATTTAAATTATATATACAAAACTTGTGGAAAAAGAATAGCTATAATTTAAAAAATGTTGTAGCAAAGTTGCTAGAAATAATAAATATGTAACTCTCTTAAAATAATTTTTCTTCGGAAAGTTGTTAGAAAAAATCAAAAAATAATAATAAAAATTTGGCCGAAAATTTGTAAAAAAAATATAAAAATAAATAATATAATAACTAAAAACAACTGTTAGACTATTGTCAGAAACCTCTCGGAAATTTACACCCTAATTTTGTTGATAGAGTTTGTCGGTAAATTGAAGGAAATTGCTTCTACTCTTAGAAAAAATGAAACAATTGTTAGACTATTGTCAGATATCTTTCGAAAATTTACACCTAATTTTGTTGAATTGCTTCCATCTTTTTTTTTCCGAGAAAATAACTTTGATCATAAATTTGTTGGTAGCTACTGTTTCTCACACAAGAAATATTGTTGGAAATTTAATATTTTCCTAGTAGGCCAGTAGGGTACAACTCAAAGGTTTCTGTCATTTTGTTCCTAAGTTCCATGTTATTTCCTACTCTTAGCTAGGCAAAGGAATGTTAGAACATAATATAACTATCAAAAGTAGAAAGTATAGTTTGTAATCACATTTTGTATATATTCTCCTTTATTGTAGACCTTGAAAGTTAATCAATAAATTATATTCTTGAGCTTTGTTTCATTTGCATAAAATTTTCCCAAATTTAAATATGCAAAACTTCGAAAAAAAACAATTATTATCTTTGTTTATTTTAAATAACGAAAAAGTGTTGCAAGTTACAACTACACGTATTTTACTTTCACTTATAAAAAAAAAAAAAACAAAGTCAACAATAAGCCATAGACAAAAATTTTGGAACGTGAAACATATGTATATGTATATGTGTGTGTTTTGTTGGTTATATTGGTGAGGATATTTGTGTATATTTACGAAACCAAAAACACGGCATAGTGATATGTTATGATTGTTTTGTTTTGTTTTATCATACAAATATATGGCATGGCAGGTTATTGTACAAAATAAAATTGATTTGCAAAGCATATATGAAGCCATCAACTCTACAACGTGGCATGAGGAAATGGGTATATCCATCACAAATTATGCACAAATGTTATGTAATTAATTAATTATGCAACCGTATATAACTAATTACGTATAGTTTTATGCAAATTTAAGTTTATATCTTGTTAATTACACATGTTATCAAACATTACATTCATGCTTTGAAATTATATATTTTGTATAAAAAAGGTTATACGCTTTAGACAAATAGAATAACCTAAAACAGATTCATAAATGTCAAAATGTCAAATCATGCCAATTACTAGGGGTGTCCGCGGCTCGTTTTAAACCGCGAAACAACCCAAATTTTATATATGTGTGTGTGTGTGTGGAATGAACTCATCCGACACCAAATGAATTCTTATCCGTTGAAATTCATCAAGATTAAATCATGACCTTTTAAATTAAGCGGTTGCATCAATTATGCGACGATTTTCAGCGGTTTTCGATGGTTTATGATGGTTTTTCGGTTACCTACGAATCATTGACACATGTCACATGTTTTGGGTTATTTAATTTGAAAGTGCTCAGTTTAACATCAAATTTTCAAAAAACATAAAAATGGTAGAAATCCATGGTGGCTTCAACTCAATTGCATGAGGTGTATTACTTATACTGTATACTATAATCCATATTTGCAGCGGCCCAAAAATTAACATAAATGAAATTGAACTATGGTTAAAACTGAAAAAATTAATTAACTAATTAAAAGAATATTATAACAAAGTATCCGGTTACCGGACGAGTATAAAACTAGTTAGAATGGTTATCAGTTTGGTTCAGCGATTTGGTTGGTTGGTTTCAAAAATTTGGAATCATAGTAGAATGTTTGGCTTACGGTTTTCATCAAAAACCGGTCGTAAAAAACGGACCGGATCAGACAATATGTGTAAATATATTGGGTTGTAATTACGTGTCATTTAAAAAAATGCATTTGATCTTTGTGTAATTAATAAATCTCAAATCGTAAAACAATTTAGTTTGATTTAGTTTTCAGTTTTTAGTTTTCACTGGATGTCGAGCGGGCGTTCAATAAGGCTAAAACACACAATGTCTTACGACAAGGACATTGGGAAGGGGCAAACACTGAACTCGTCAGCTCGGTTACGGGAGCCCAGGAGTTATAATTGGACAGTTGGTCGGGAATTAAAACACTACATTGTTGGAAGGAACTATGTTCGCACTGGATACCAATGTTTTACACCCAGTTTGAGACATAAATATTATTTAACTCTTTTCATGAAAACAATTGATTTGTTTGGATACATTGCATACATTTTGACATTTTAAAACTTGTGAACTCACCAGCAATATGCTGATTGTTTAAAACTATGTTTTCTCAGATGCCTAATGATACAAAGGGTAGAGATGTGAGCTCAATCATTGGAGACATATAGTATAGTCTATGAGAATTAGACTCAATAGTGAGAAACATAGTATAGTATATATGTGAAGCTCAGTTATAACTGTTGTTACATTAGGTTTGGGGCTAATGTAGTTGTAACATTTTTTTTGTAATATAGAAAATATGTGTTTTGTTGTAAGCAATGACTATGAAACCTTTAAAGTCACACGGTACGCTTCCGCAACGTCAAGGGTGTGACATGAATCTTATGATATCATATGACCCGTAATTCCTATAATAATTGGAAGGTTTTGATCAAAATCTATGAGCGTATAAGTTGTTATATATTTTATTGTAATATGGATACAAATGAATCTTAAATAGCTTGTAGGTACATAGTATGCACTTGTTTAATAGTGTTGAGTCCTTACAAAGTGGGGGTCGCACTCTCTTCCTGGATCCCAGGGGCAGTTTCCTTGGTGGGTTTCAAGGGACAAAGCTTCTGGTAGCAGACAGCCAGACAAGGGTCAAGGGGGAAGAGTCCCTTGTGAGGTTCGGAGCAACACCAAACCTAAATGAAATTTACTAAATTAATATGATTGGATTTGACTTGACCCACGAACCAAATTGGATTGACCCACCTTAAATGGTAATGCGTGATGTTATTTCACAGAAGAAATTTCGCAAAAGAATATTCATACATATTCATATCTTACAGAATTCCTTTATATTATCCCAAATCAAATTTCTTTGTATTCGAAAGGAAATAAATGTTGATTTCAGAAAGTGATTCTAACACGATCCTATATAAATCCAAGCATTGATTTCAACATCAACAAGTGTCGCGCGTGTCATCTATATAGAGTAAAAAGAAGCTAGAAAGAGTACCAAGCATTAGAGGTGGGCAAAAAACACGGAATCAGAACTGGAAACACTAACCAGAACTGATCATACTCGAATCGGTGGGTACAAGCGGTTCCGGATTCTCAAAGAAATCAGAACCGGATCCAGATGCGAAAAAACAGAATCGGTTCCACATTTACCCGACAAAGCACGAACCGGACCCGCCCACAAGCCGAAATGGAACCGGCCAAAACCAGAACCAGAAGTGTTATTGACTTTGTTGACCAAAACCGGTTAAAAAAACCTGGTTTGCCCACCTCCACCAAGCATATCTCAATAATTACAAGGATGAGTATATCATTCATAGGGGCATGGGTTTGGCCAAAAGTATCTAAAAGAGTTGGGATACAATCATTTTGCAAATCTCATGATGTTGTTCTATAGTTATTCTCAAATTCCAAAAAGAAAAAAAAAGTAAGTGAAAAAAAGGAGCAGTTTGCATGCCACTTTACTTCTCTCTAGGTGTTATTTGAAACTTCTTGATTTGTGTCATCTCAATTGCATGGTTGAAATAACTATGTTCCTCCTCTTACATATGTACTATTTTCTTCTTTTTAAAAAAGCAAGGTTATTAATTAAGTACTAATATTCTTTTTGAAAAATAGTAAACAAACGTTTGATAAGATCCAAAATACTTGAAGGATTTGACATGCATTTTTCTAATAATCTTTAGAGAATTAATGTAGAATACATTGTTTCCTAAGACATAGTTTTTTTTAGTTGAGTTGGGAAATATGACCATTTCAATAATAAAATTTTATGTTTTATTATTATATTATGTGTGATTATAATTATTGTAGTTTATATTTTTGAAAAAAAATAATAAAAATACTATTTTTCTTAATACCCTCGAATAACTATGACATACTGATGTAGTTATTGAGTGCGATCAAATGGTTTAAAAACAAATCCAAAGATTCGAAGACCAATTTTTTTATATTCAAATTCAATAAAAAAACTAAATAGACTTTAGGAGCTAGGTTGCATTCTTCTTTTATAGTTTTAATTGCAATAAACTAAAATGTGGTGATTCTTAAAGAGTGACATCCAATATAGCAATTGATGAGGGAACGAGTTTTGAGTTTAGCCCGCATAAACGGATGAATAAACTTTGATCGTTTAGTTTATAAGAAAAGAGAATGCATGCATGATACGTACCCTTTTGGTGTAACCTTCGTATATGTCAGCACGAGTTGGGTCAATTCATATATACGCTACGTTCGTAGTTTATTGAAAGAAAGAAAATAAGAGGAAAAAAATGAAAAGTTTTCCTTTTATTTGATTCCAAATCAGAAAACAAGAAAACTAGATAATGTTGTCTAATTTTGCTTTCATTCTTTAAATGAAACTCGAAAACAAAACATGTTTTATTTTCGTTTATGCTAAGAATATTAATGTGTCCTACATATATGAGCCCCTAATCATTTTTCTAGTTTTAATATCATGAATTATTAAATACGAGAATATTAATGTGCCCTACATATATGGCGCTAATTAGTAAATCCTTCAATTTTATAATCATTTTTAAAGATAACAAAAAAAAAAACATTATAATTTATATATTGAAAAAAAAAAATATTATATTCATATTCATAAAAGTACAACGTATATGATCAGTGCAAAAAGAACGTTATGGTTAAAAACTTGTCGATTGTAAAAAAATAAAAAATAAATAAATAAATAAATATATATATATATATATATATAGGGGTAGGCTCACATACAAATAGAATTTTTTGTAAAAATGGTAGGAACCAATAATGTGTTGACATATGACATTTTTATTAATTAATAGAAAAGGGTAATATAGGCAATTGTATTTTAAATGTGCATTAAAATAGGGAGGTGGTTCATTAGTTTCCTGATTGAACATACGAGCACTCAATGCCAGTAAATATACCAGCACAATATATCAGTGGTACACCAGCACACTGTCACATATAAACATTAGTGCTAACATAATAGCACATATCAGCACACACAACACTATAACAATTTTAGTGATAACATAATAGCACATATCAGCACAATATGATTAACAACACACAAAAATAGCATAACTAACATCACAGTTGTGTTTGTTAACACACTACATAAAAACACATAATAGCACAAGATAGCACATCCCTAATAACAAAATCATAGCCAATGTACGTATAACCTACTAACAACACGATGTAGCACAATGATTTACACAAAGCCTAATGTTAACATAACAATACATAATAGCACATGATATTTCCATAACGGTTACATTTAGCTAACAACACATTGTATAATTCGGTAACAACACATTGTAACACATGATTTTGTAGTAATCGCATCTGTTGAATAAGGTTGACTTAGGATTGAAAATTAATTTGAGTAACTGAATCCCATTTATTTCGAATTAGCCGTATTAATAGCAAGTTAAGAAAACCTAAATCCCTAATTTACCCTTATATTAACTGTCAACACCTATTAAATAAAGACTTTTGCCATTTTTAATTTTTAACCCTTGATTATAGCACATCAATGGCCCAGATTGTTTCTCACACTTTTTACAAAACTAGTGTTTTGTACAATAACCTCACTCTATATATATATATATATATTAACTTATAACTGATGTTCTTACATTTTCGGAAGAAAATATATAACAATTACATGTAGCATGTTTCACAAAACACATTCAAAATACCACAAGTGCATTAATTTTGTTTCAATCTCAAGAAAATTTTAAGAAAATTTGGCTGTTAATTACTAGTGATATATTACTCAAAATAGATTATTACCCCGTGTATTACTCGAATTTTATATAAAATACTAAATAATTAGTAATAAAAATTTAAAAATTGTAAAAGGATATTTAAGATAAAATGATTAATTTACATATTAATGAATACTTTAACTAATAAACCAATAATTAAAAACTTTAATAACTATACAAACGATATGTAATATTTTGATTTTTAACAGTTATATATTTAAACTAACTGATAATAAACTTCATCATGTATTATATCAAAGGCCAACTTTTATAAATAAGTAAGGTATAATATAATTTATGTAATTATTAAAATTTAAATGACTGAATTAAAAAATAGCGTTAAACATAAGGACAAAAAACGAAACTTTGTCTATTAGTTTTTTACTTTTTTTTAAATAAATTAAAAAATGACATTGGATTATAAATATCTTATTGTTTAAAACTCTGGGTTATAGTTTATTTTTTATGCAAAAAAATCATTTTTATAGAAAAATTGTTTCTTATATAACTTTGATATTCTAAAAATAAATTCTTACTTATTTCAAAAAAAAATTAATAGTAAAAAATTTCATATCTTGTAACTTTTTTTTAAATGTTTTTAAAATAAAAAGAAAAATAATAGTATTAGTTAGTAGCATTATAATTATTTAATTAAAAGAGAATATAATTATTTAATAAGAGAGAATTAAATGAACTTAATAAGAAATTGATATTTGGCATTAGTGTTCTAATATTATAACAAGTGACAAAATTTATTTTCTTTTATTAGTATAGTAATTAGGCTGCATGCAGCGGAGGAGCCGCCGAACCAGCGGGGAAAGTTTTTTGGGCGGGGGTCAGCGGGAACACCGCTACCCTCCCCCGGCGGCAACCACAAGAGCCCCTCCACGGCTCCCGCTCCCCGTGGAGCCACTCTACTCCTATTGGCCCATTTTTTTAAAATGGGACACATTGTGGGGTGTTTTAGTGGTTGATGTGGCACAGTGGGGTGACCACTGTGGGGTTTAAGGTTTTCAGTGGGGTGATGACGTGGCAGGAAATTTCGGTGGGGAGGGATTTTTAGTGGGGTGACCGCTGTGGATAACCTTAGTAAGATTGTTAAATAAAATTTAATCAAAGATATTTTTGATATTTTAACGTATTGACCGTAGTTAATTTATTTGTTTTATCTGTCTATCAAACAATATAAATTAATGATTCTTTCATTTTCATATGGTAATCAAACAAGATCAAAATGCGTTAACGATAAATCATCCATGATAGATACATAATAATACTTGACATATCAACGTCTCTTCGTCCCCAAATATTGACGCATTAATTGTTTAAGTTACATTACGAGTGGTATAAATAAAAATTAAAGCTTTATAACTAAAAATGGGCACATGTTTCTGCAGGAAACGAGTGATGGTTTTAGACTTTTGGGGCATATATGAACCTTCAACATGCTTCCCCCCTAATTGATTAAAGCTCAAATATTAATATTATTTAATTTAATTACTTTAGTACGACATGACTATGGCTATGGCATGCACACATTCTCTCCAAATTAGGAATCATTAGCTATCATGGATTCATTGAGTCACACAAAAGAATCAATATTATTTCATTTATTTCTACATGCATTATAAAAAATAACCCTCTTTTTTAATATAACTACATAACTCATTTCAACCAATAACAAAATTATACATGAGTTTTTCATTAAAATATTAAAAAGAGTATTATAATCATTTTACTTTTATAAGTTTTCACCCCCTCTTTTTTAAACATTAATAACTTTTTCATAATATATTATTTTTTTAAAAAAATTGCATCATTATATTCGTCTCATTTTTCTCTTTAATTCCATTATAGTCCCGACTAATTGTTTTTTTACTTTTTTTAGATGTCCTATATTTACTTCATTGTAACGAGCTTAAATATAACAAATTGACTTGAAATTTTTTCTAACAATGATAAATTACAGTGATGTAATTCACATTGACGTAATTTACAGTGATGTAATTTACATTGACGTAAAATTCGGTTTCGGTTTTTTTCGGTTAATTCGGTTCCTGTTCGGTTTTTCGGTTAATTTGGTTCCGGTTCGGTTTTTTCGGTTATTTGGTTCGTTTTTTTGGCTTTTTTCTCATCCCTAATTTGTAACGAGCCTATATACAACAAATTAGTTTGAATTTTTTTTCTAACAATGATAAATTACATCACTATAATTATCGTTATTAGAGAAAAAAATCAAAATAATGTGTTATATTACATCACTGTAATTTATCGTTGTAATTATCATTGTTAGTGAAAAAATTAAATAATGTGTTATATTACATCACTGTAATTTATCATTGTTAGAAAAAAATTCAAAATAATGTGCTATATTTATGTTCGTTACATCGATGTAAATAATGGACAATGAGAAAAAAAAAACTAGTCAACATTATAACGGAATTAAAGAGAAAATTATATCACTGTAAATAATGTGTTACGTCACCGTTAATTATGTCATTGTAAATTACTTCATTTTGTATTACATTACTTTCATTTAACGTAAATAATGTGTTACGTCACCGTTAATTAAATTACTGTAATTTACCATTGTTAGAAAAAATTTCTAATTAATTTGCTATCTTTAAGTTCTTTACAATGATGTAAATACATGACATCAAAAAAATAAAAAATAAAAAACTAGTCGAGACTATAACGAAATTAAAGAGAAAAATGAGACGAGTATAATGGTGCAATTTTTTTTTAAAAAATAATATAGTATAAAAAAGTTATGAATGTTTAAAAAAAGGGGTAAACTTTATATAAATAACAAAAGTCTTAAATGCCCTTCATATTAAAAAAAAGGAAATTGACACGTGTCACGATCCTATACACTTACATTTTTAAAGTAACCGTTGGATGATAGTTAATGTGTTGTAACAAAAGATAAGGGTCATTAAAAATTATATATATATATATATATATATATATATATATATATATATATATAGGGGAAGGTTCCGTTGTTAACTCACTGTAATTGTGGTAACCCAGTGAACTTTGAAAAAAATGTCCGAAACTTTGGTTTTTTTCATGGTCTTTATTATACATATTTAGGGGGTTTCTTTTTTATGTTTTGGCTAATTCTCAATGTAAATCGAATTTGTGTCAGTGTAAATTTGAGTTGCATTTCGCAACATTTAGAAAAGTGCAAAAATTTGACACCGATGCAAATTAAATTTGCATTGCGAATTAGCCAAAACACAAAAAAGAAATCCCCCCTAAATACGTATAATAAAAACCATGGAAAAAAACCAAAGATTCGACCATTTTTTGTCAAAGTTCATTGGGTTATCATAATTAGGCAGGGTTCTTATTTGAACCAAATCATATATATATAGTTCCATTGTTAACCCACTTTAATTGTGTTAACCCAAATAACTCTCACAAGATCAACCCAAATCTTTGGGTTTTTTTTTCATGACATTTATTACACTAGTTCAAGACTATGTTATTTTATGTCTAAGAGCTAATTCACGAGCATATGCGAAATTGCACTAGTGTAAAGTTTTGACATTTTTAGTAACATTTAAAATTTGTCAAAACTTTACATTAATGTAATTTAGCGTACGCTCGTGAATTAGCTCATACACATAATATTTGATGCAACATAATACAACTCTAAGGGTATGTGTAATGAAACATGAAGTGGGCGTGAGAGGGGTCGGTCCAGCCCTCTTGGCGCCCTTCTCCCACTACACATGGGCGTGACGCATGAGGGTCATCACGAGTGGTTTCGACCGTTTGAAGCAATAAAATACATATGTTACTGTTAGAAAAATAAAAGAAAATTAAATCACTATAAATTAATCATCCAACTTTTTAAACCACCATTCAACTCTTTAAATGACTATTCAACTTTCTAAAATAACCATTCATTTCTCTAAAGTAACGATTCTTTTCTCAAAAAACTCAACTTACAAATCCACAAAAAATGAGTTGGCAGGAGGAAATTACGAGATTGTCATCATCCGATTTGGACAAAGAGACAATCATGTTTTTGCGTAAAGTTCAATCAAAGGTAACATTCATCATAGCTAATATTAAAGAAAACTATACACAAGTGTTACGACGAAAAAATAAACCGTGATCGTAAAGGTGATAACAAATGCCACGTTGAAGATTATTTTAGTGAAAATTCAACTTACGATTACAAGCAATTTAAACGTGGTTTTTGAAAGAGCCACGATTTATTTCTTCAAATCGTAAGCGATATGGAAGAAAGTTTTACATATTTTCGACAAAAATTAGATGTAACCGGTGTAGTAGGTTTCATGTCTTTACAAAAGAGTACAAGTGTTATTCGACAATTGGCCTACGACACATGTAGCAATTCTTAGGACAAATATTTACGAATGTCGGATAAAGTTTCATGAGATAGTCCTTAAAACTTTTGTAAAGGTAGAATTTATTTAATTGTTTTAACTTTTTTACTTAATTTGTTTCTTGATTATTTTCATTATTTCCAAATGGTGTTATAACATTACATGGCATGATGTATCTGAGAAAGCCAACATGTAGCGACTTCAACAAATTTATGCAGTGCATGAACATGTCCACGTCTTTTCTGGTATGCTAAGAAGCATCGATTGCACGCACTGGGAGTGACAAAATTGTCCTATCTCTTGGCGAGGCTCGCATCAACGAGACGATCACCAACATTCTACAATAATGTTTGAAGCAGTGGCCTCTAATGATCTTTGTATATGACATTCGTACTTTGGTGTTTCTGGATAGAATAATGATATAAATGTTTTAAATCAATAGCCGATATTTGACGACATCTTAGACGGAGTCGCATCGGAGTCTTCATTTTATGTTAACAACACATACTACAAGTATGGGTACTATCCTTCCGAGGTACCTACCCCGAATATGTTACGTTTGTCAAAACATTTACATGTTCTCGTGAATACGATGGCAGACAGAACTATTTTAAAAAGACTCAAAAGGTGGCAAGAAAGGATGTCGAATAAACGTTCGGTGTACTTAAAAAGAAATGACATATGGTATCTAATCTATGTAGGATTTTAGATAAAGTTAAATTTGAGATGCTATATATGCTTTCATTATTTTAGCATAAGATGATTTTAGAGGGCAAAGAAAAACTATTTGCCAGAATTATGAAAAGATCGGCGTTCGAGATCCATAGTAGGGAAATACATAGAATGCTTAAAGTTGATTTGGTTGAACATGTCTGGAAAATCAAAGAGAAGTTATGTAATTTTAAAAGTATTTAATTTTATTTTAATGTTTTTTTTAATTAAAGTTGATTTGGTTGAACATGTCTGGAAAATCAAAGAGAAATTATGTAATTTTAAAAGTATTTAATTTTATTTTAATGTTTTTTTAATTTTATTATTCCTTTTAATTTTATTTTACTTTTATTATGTAATTTTTATTATATTGTTTAATATAAGTATAAGTCTTTAATTAAAAAAAATAAAAATCATATAATAAAATATTAAATAAAGGCAACGATGACATGAAGTAATGGGAGAATGATGATAACACATTTAATAATGACATGGAGTAATTAGGGGTGATGGTGCTTGTTGTTTACATAACGCCTGTGTAAAGTGTTAGTAGTGTGACCAACTAGATTCGTATTATTACTATTATACCCTCCATTTTTTCTTCAAGATTCGTATACATGTATGCATGTATATGTCAATAGGCAGAGTCAAATGCATAGAAGATTTGAAGTGGTTAGTTTAAGTTTTTCCATAAAAGGGTGGCCGATTGCTAAAATGACAACCCATCGTCCAAGCATTAAGTACACTTGATTTCATTTGTTTAATTCTCCCCTTTCATGATGTTGCTTATTTTATTAGTTTAAAGATGGTTAGCAGGTCATTTCACATAATGCATTGTATTGTACTTATTTTATTCGCATTTTATTACTATATTATTATTTATACATCATTAAATGCAAGTGGAGATCAACGAGATTTTTATATTTTTACTCTATATTTTGTGTCTGTTTCGATGGTGGACTCAGAAAATATTTTTATTAGGGTCCGGAAAATTTAGTAACGATTGGAAATCGCTATATAATAATTTTCGATTTTGTTCAGATCAATTTGTGGCCGATCAAGTAGCTAAAGAAAAGCGTAAGCTATGTGGATGTTAAAACGTTGTTATAAAACACGAATTTGAGTATGTGGGGTTATTAAGTATAGATTATTATTGACCAGACTCGTTTACAAATAAACTTGAACTTATACCTTTGACTGGAAATATAGTATATTTCACGACTCGTTTGGTAAACAAACTCGAAACAAACATAAAAAAAAATAAGCGAAAAAGTTTGTGTTTAAATTGACTCACTTACAAACAAAACTTACGCCAAAACATAGACTAACTTGAATTTATACCGACGCATACATAAAATAATCACATTGCAAATTATTTTTTCAAATTAGCAAATATAAGGTGAGTTGCGCCTAAACTTGTAATGAAGATACAACTAAAAAGTTGTAAAAAAAAAAAAGTTAACATATAATTATTGTTTTTTTTTTCATTTAATAAAATTTTCTTAGGGATCAAAAATTAAATATAAATTTTTTTAAAGGCAAGAAATTATATTCAATAAAGCCATCGAATGAATAAAATATTACAAATAATGTACATTAAAAGGATTATATGAAGCCATACATATCCAAATAAGTTGTCCTAATGCTAGAAGATTCACCTTACAATGTGGAGGTTAAGGGTTCAACTTCCACTTGATACACTTTAATGGATACCAGGTGAGGGCAAAAATATTGAGCTTAATCTCGAGTTTTTCGAACCGATAGGGGGCGCAGTTTTTACAGCAAATAAGTTGGTTTCTGCACATTAGTGGCGGCTCTTCTGAGGCTATCGCTCCTTTGAGGAAGGGGTCTTCCGAGACCTGCTGACGTGGTGCATATGCCACGACGTTACGCTCGCTTGTTGCTGTTAAAAAAAACAAAGCCATGTATGATGACCAATTTTGAAGCATGCATAAAAAAAACAAAAAACAAACAAACAAACAAACAAACTTACCCAGTATATTCCTACTTTTCAGTAGGGTCTGGGGGGGAAGGATAGACACAAACCTTACCCCTATCCCAGTTGGGATAGAGAGGCTGCTCCGAAGGAGTCCCCGGCTCAAAGTTATCGTTTGAAGTTGATCATCCCAACATTTTTTACGCCCCATTTGCAATAAATTTGCATTTGTGGGTACCATTATAGAGGCCGCTAGCCACTCACCTCCCTCTCTACCGGTCCGTCCATCCCTGCAGAATTGACGTTGAGGTCGTTGCCCTTCACAACAGTAATGGCAATGCTCTTTTACTACTCATCGTCCAGGCCTTTCTTCTTGTTTTGTCTTCGTCATGTAGCGGCGACATAAATGAATCAACACGACTCTTGAAATATTTTGGATCAGATCGATAAAAACTTAAACAAGCTAAGCCTAAACGAACCCGAGCCCAAACGAACCCTAGCCCGGAAATATAGCTCTTAGTTATCGAACCTGACCCTTACATATCAAATTCACGAGGTTAAACGAGTTTTTTATTAATATAATTTTTATTTATTTTAATAAGTGTATATTTATAAACTTAGTTATTTTTATAAATAAAATTATGATGAGTATATTCAAATCATATAATTATAAATCTATATTAAATTAGTAATTTAAATAAATAATTTGAATAATTAAAAAATAAACGTGTCGAAATGAGCTTGAGTCTTGTTTAATCAAAACGAGCTGAGCCTAATTAAGCTCGAGTCTTAACGAGCTCAGGTTCGAGCTCGTTTACACTCTTGCTCAGCTCGTGGCTTCTTTCTCACTGCTCATTATATCTCGTTCTTCATAGCCATTTAGTCATCATCCCCACAAGATGCAACCGGAATAGTCTGAATTATCAATAAGTACATACTTATCAGTTATCACATTAAATTAAGAAGCTTTATAAAATTATAATTAACTTTTATATTATCACATTAAATTAAGAAGCTTTATAAAATTATAATTAAATTTTTATTATAAAGTTATAACTAATTTTTAATCTGTTTCAATTAAGTTTTTTTTTTTTTTTTAATTTAGTAACTAAATTTGTAAGTAAAGCTCTAATTATACATAATATACATGTTTAATAGGCTAAATGCTAACATGTATTTTATATTCTGATTACATGGAATTAACAATTTATTAAGCTTGTTTCTTGAAGAGCATGAGTTTCCATGATGTGAATATACATGTAAATTTAAATTAATAATTGTTAATTTCTAGTAATTATATAAAATAATAAAAAAAAATCATGTCAGTTTTTAAACCTGTTTATCAAGTAAATTACATAAGATTAACATCTTTTTTACAAGTTGAGTAAGTAAATAAAAAGAAAAGGTTTAAATGACTAACTAAAGTACGTAATTTTAAAAGTTAGTTATGTTTTTATATATATAGTTATTAACTAAATTATGCTTTGAATTGTAAATGTTTGTTAATGATGCTATCACCTCAATAGAATATTCATGAACAAGAAAGCACCAAACAAACTACTAAAGGTATATCACATATGATTATATGAAGGGCTCATCATTAAAGGCAATGAAAGTTGCAATTCTACATCCCATACTTGCGTAATTCACAACAAAAAATAAAAATAAAAAAGTTATAAAATGAAAAATTATATTTTTACCAAAGCAAGGAGCTACCTATCTTTATAGTTAAGTAATAAAACATTCCCATCACGGTACAATTTTACATTAGCATATCATAAAAAATAAGTCACTTTTTATAGCAAGAGCATGAGCAGGAGGAGCAGTAGCAGTAGCAGTAACAGTAGTAGAACAATGATAATCTTATTATACACGGGAAACAAACAACTATACAACCTTTAACAAAACAAATGAAAATATAAATATAAATCAAACATTTATTTATATAATAAATAATATGATTCTAAACTATATCTCTAACAAATTCTTCAAATATCCTTCTAATGGTTTTCTTGACTTTGAGTTTTGAACATTTATGAGTCTTAAGTGTTCTTTACTACAACAATAAGTAAACAAGGTTGATCGTTGTGGTTAGAGAGTGTTTTTTTTAAACATATTTTATGTATGTCTTTGCTCAATACAAACTCATCTATCTATTATGATGGAACAATTGTAGTAACATATTACTGCCAGAAATGCCCATACACCCAAATTTTCACAGGGTAAAACAATATGTTTAAAAGTATATAAAACAATTAATGATTATAAAAAATTCTAGAAATTCTTAGTTAGAGAGTATGATAGAGCTTTAGAGAGAATGTTGTATGGTGCATGTTTCAACTAAGACTAACCTTCGTATTTATAGATGAAAATGAGTTAAAACACCTCAATCATCATAAATCATTAGTAATACATTAACATACATTATGAGTTAAAACACTTATTTAACATTTAAATTGAATTGAAACAATCACTCTAATAAACTATGAGATGTAACACTTATTTATAAGCATTATTAGTTTCAAACACCTATTCAAAAATAGCATACATAATGAGTTGAAGAAATCATAAGAAAGAATACTCAATCTTCATCTCATTTTGTTAGAAGACATATTATTTTAATAAATATTAATTCTAACACGTTCGCATTATATCCACACTCTAAATTATTAAAATCTTTGCCCATAGTTAAACATATGTGAAACTATTTTGAATCTCTTTTCTATCAAGTATCATCATCAAACTAGATGATACATGTGAAGGGTTAAGTTCAATTAAATACGTTTCTTATTGTAACAAGTATAAGATAATTATATGAAATTACATCAATCATCGGTTTTTAAATGTGTGTAAAGACTTTAAAAAGTTTAAATGTCTAAATTTCTAAGTAATGTTACATTTTTTAATGATTTGAAACAACAATCTTAAAGACGATATTTTAAAAAACAATATTTTAATAATATAGTATAATTATTTTATTTACTTAAAATATTAAATTATATGAAATTTTAATCATATTTTATAATTTTAATCGTTTAAATGGTGTAAATTTTCATTAATGACTATTTATTATATTTTTGTTATTAACTCAGGTAATATATAACCTAGTAATTATTATAAACTCAACTCAATGCCAAGATACCATGCCATAAAGCTTATTATTTCGTAGATTCAACAGTCAAACACTTAACATGATAATTAATAATACAATATACATATATAATTTTCTAATTACAATATTAGTGACTATCGAAGATACGATTAGCTATTCTAATTAATCAAATACTTTGATAATCACTTTCGCGCTAAGCGCTTAGTTTTGTTGAAATCCTTGTATGTTCGGCAGTGTTGTCCGTTTCAAATCGGACCCGCCGGCCGGACCAAGAACCGGAGAGTCGGCGGCGCAAAATAGGCATAGGAATCGGATTCAAACTAATTGGCCGGTTGAGCCGGTTCATCAGTCAGATCGGAACCAGTTCACTGATCGGAACGGATTTCAGTTTCTTTAAACTAAAATCCAAATAATAAAACAATTAAATCAAATCTTATATTTTTTAACATGATTATGCTTGTTTAATCATTAATTATGTTTATTTAAATGTGTTTATAATTACATAATTTTTTTGGAATATGTTATATATTTATTATGTTATCTGGTTCCTAAATACGGTCTGACTGTTCCAACCAGTCCTACCAGTAACCAGTAAAATGTCCGATTCGACTTTCAGTCCGGTGCTGAAAACATTATTATTATGAGTCAACCTACTCTAAATCTCAATATTTAATGATTAAAGTTATATCATCTCTAATGCATAACAGACTAGGTATTATATTTTATTTAAATTGAAGAACTTTGATAAGTTTTTAAAATCTATCATAATAATATTTCATGAAAACTGATCCCATTGGCCATTATGTTGCCAGTGTGAATATCTTACTAATTAATTTTGATTAAAGATTAATTTAACAAAAGATAGCTCTTGCTCCAAGATGTGCAGTACAGTATGAAATAAGAGTTGGCAATGTCAATTCCTCTGATCCTCAAAGCTGGCATTTACATATATTAAACATTGATTATAATATTTTAATCTCCTTATATATATTATTACTGTCTACCCAATCATTATAAAAATCCCTTACTTTTTTAATAACAATTTTTTAACAACCTTGTAATTCTTAAAACTTGAACCCTATAATCTTTTGTATTAATTAATAAATTTCTGTTACCAGTGATGTCTTGTCTTACTGGTAAGATTGAGATATGAAGAAAGTGATAAAAGACTCAGGTCCTTGGTTCGATTTTTGATCTCATCCGGTTTTACAGACCTTCCACCGTAGTGCCTTTGGGCGGGTGTTTGATTCTGGTTTTTCTTGAGAATTGGTGGCTGGTGGGCTAGGGTTCAGGTTCTCAGTTTATTTGGACTAGTGGTCAGCTTGGGCATCCTTTAGCCATTGAAGGTGACGTACAAAGTACCCGGTAGTTGATTAGTTAGTCGTTCAAAAAAAATTCATGTTACTAATATTTTTTTAATTATTTACTATTTATTTTTATAAGACAAATTTTTTGTACAAACTAACTTAAGTTTGATAGACTCTACTTTTCCTATTTTCACAAATTAAAATCTGAACATATATATAATATCACATTAACAACGTAAATTAGAGTTCCTCCTAATATTTACTCATTTCATTCTTGATTATATAATAAATAAAAAATTAATAATCAAATGATGAAATTGGTCAAAGATGGATGGGAAACTTAAAAGAATCACACATAAAGCCATACAATATTCTTACATTACAGAAAGTGCTGCTACACATAAAGCCACATACATCAGGTATACGAGTATAATACTCTCTTGGCTCTTTTTCAAATCTACACCAAGTCGGATTCAGTGCCAAGATACATCTTTAATGCACAGTGTACAAACTATTTGTAATCACACATTATATATATATATATATATATATATATATATATATATATATAGGGGCCGGTTATTGTACAAATAAAATTAACGTGAGAAGCGTAAGAAGCCACCAGAATGCGATACGTGTAATCTGGGCAAGGGGTATAATGGTCCGTGTAAAATCACGGACCACGTTATATATAATCACGGACCATCGTTTAACAGGCATAATCAAAGGACCAATTGAATAATCACGGACCAATGCGTTATATCAAATCACGGACCGCCATTTAATACATATAATCTAGGACCAAATGGATAATTACGGACCAACAATTACGTACTAAGCATAAAAATCACGGACCACATAAAATTTTTTTTAATAAACTATAACAATACTATACTCAAATTAAAGATAATAAAATTCTCGATTTTATGGTGCAGTTTTTTTTAAAAAATAATTAAACGTTTAAAAGTTATTCGATTTACAAGAAGATGGTGAAACTTGATTTACCCACAAAAAAAGTCAACAAATGTAGGCAATTCCTTTTTTGCCCTTTTATCTTTAATTAACGGAAGTTTTAAACAAAAAGTGGGGACCACTAGATCTTAACCATTGAATTATTTGATCAAAGGTCCAAAATCCTTCCTATCCTTCTCACGTTAAACATCCTTTGTATTGGATCCGCCTCCTATATATATATATATATATATATATGGCATGATTCATTTGTTAACCATTCCTTATTGCGGTTATCGCATAAACCTGACATTTTTTGCGTTTTTTGCCAGAATCTTTGTTTTTTTTTTCATGGTCTTTATTATACATAAATAGGGGGTTTCTTTTTTGTGTTTTTGATAATTCATCACCGTTTAGAAATTATTTACAAGTGTAAGTAAGTGACTTACACAAAAAAGAAACCCCCTATTTTTGTATAATAAAGACCATGAAAAAAAACAAAGATTCGGACAAAAAACGCAAAAAAGTACTAGAGTTATGCGGTTATAGCAATATATATATATATATATATATATATATATATAGGGAAGGGTTCAAATAAAAACTTATTACTTTCAAAAAAACTAAAAAAACTCGTACTAAACAATCAATTTTTTTAAAAAAAAATTTCATGTCTTTTTATATTTAGTTTAGAAATGGTATAAACAAATAAATTTTTTTAATAAAAATATGTAGATTACGAAACTCTGTATATATAACCAAAAAAGTTACATATATGTAACATATATATCTAGTTTACAAGTTACATATATGTAATCAATGAGTTACACATATGTAATAACATGAGTTACGTATATTTTTTTATTTTTTTTCTTTTTGTTAAAAGATATAACCTTATAATAAAACAAAATGTAAAATAAAAAACGAAAAACGAAATTAATTAATACTAATTGTGATTAGTTTTCTAAGTTTTCTTCAAAATGGAGGTATTCTATGGAACCCTACCCTATATATATATATAAAGTTAATTAATGTATGGCTCACTTACATTAATAAAAAATAAGAAAAAAACTACAACTTTCGATTTATTTTAATGTGAGTCACAAGATAATAAAATGTAGTTGTTCGGTTAACGCAATATATGGGTTAACAAAGGAATCACACCCTATATATATACACATATATACATATATATATATATACGGAGAGAATCAAATGTTAACCCATATTTATTGCGTTAACCAAATAACTACATATTATTATTTTGGGGCCCACATTAAAGTAAATCTAAAGTTATATGTTTTTTTTAATTAATGTATGACCCACTTACATTAAGAAAAAAACCTAAACCTTTAGATATACTTTAATGTGGGCCCTAAAGTAATCAGATTTAGTTATTCGGTTAACGCATTAAGGAAAGATTAACATTCGAATCATCCCCTATATATATATATATTATATCTTATGAAAACCCGATCTTAGAAAGAAAACACTTAAACCCTATCTGTGCCATGCATTTGAAATCCTGAAAGTATATATGTGGTCTACATTAAACCATATTTTTTATTCAAATCCAAATTTTTTATTCAATTAAATGTGGACTATATGTTTATTTTAAAAATTTTAAATGCAAGACCCATATATGATTTAAAGATTTCTCTCTAATATGTATGTAGTACGTACGCACGTATGGTGAGGTTCTGCTGTTAACTCATATTAATTGTACCAAGATGCATTTTATGATTACGTTTTTGGGTCTTACATCAGAGTAACAATTTACTTTTACAACAGAGTATTACAGTTTTTGAAAAGTAAATTTATGGAATTCTCAATGCAAGTTTGTTGATGTTTTGATTTTGCGTTTATTATACTTACCGTATTGCCTGTGTTTGTTATACTTACTTTTACAACAGAGTATGCTTTTAAGTTTTGCAGTAGAATGACAGTTACTTTTACGACTGTGTATGCTTTAAAATTATTACGGTAGAGTGTTAACTTTTGCGACGTGTTTTCTCATATGTTTTTAATATTCGTAACTGCGTCACCGTGGTGACAAATGCAGGCTTACCACCGTAACATGCGACTTGTAAAAACTAGTTTGAGTTTAATCACAATAATAAACAACACAAGCATCCTTTAACTATTTGTAAAATTATATATTTAATCATACATCTTTAAAAAAGCGTAATTTTCATTTTTTTTATTTAATAAGCTATTGTAGTTTATATATTTTTTTCTTAAGCTTACAAACATTAAATTTCTATTAAAATTTTAAAATATAACCAAAAAGCTGTTACTCATAAATGATGAATTATAATTTTTGAAAATCAAAATGATGTTTTCTAAAAAAAACAAATAACATGTTTTTTAAGGTTTTTATTTCATTAAATGCTTACAGTAAAAAAATCAAGTTACATTTTCTAAAAAAACAAATAACATTTTTTTAGGTTTTACATACAAATATTTTCTTTGAACTTTTTTAAAAAAATTCTTTGTTTTTAAAAGGTTACAAAGTTGCATGTAACAACTTTTATTGCAATTTTTCTTTGTTTTTATTGCAATATAAACATGGTTATAAAATTAACATTTTTGCCCCAGGTTAAGTTTGAGGGGTCAAAACCATTAGTCATTGGTTTAAACAATATGGGCTGAATTGATAGAAAAATAATTTGATTCAAAGTAGTTAAAATATTTAAAACACAGAGAATAAAATCGTAATTTACTAACATTAAAACATATAAAAAAGCAGTGTTATTGGTATACCGGTCTATTATAAAATAACTAAAAAATAATAAATGTTAGGAAAGAAATTACGACAATATTTTAACAGTAGCAGTGGCGGTGGTTAATCATCAAGAGCTCTGTTTTTCATGCAGGCGTGGGCATAAATGCAGGACTTTTGCCTTTCGAAACCTTCTCTTTCAATTTTCATTCATCAAGCACTTAAAAAAACACACATTTACACTGCAAAACACACACTGATTTCATAACAGTTTTTGGGTTTTTCTTTAATTTCTTGTGGGATTTGATACTTTGCATCAAGAACAGTTCATTTGACCCAATTCGAAGAACAAGATTTGACACTTTTTAACTTTTTTCTGGTTCTTGAAGTGGCAAGTGCTGAAAGTTGCTCAGATTCTCTGAAATGGGTATCTTTTTCTCCTATTAGGGTTTGGTCAGAGTGAATCATGAGATGAATTGAGGGCTTATTTATGATACTGAATCAGTGTTCTTTTTCATCTGTGCCTAAATTAACTGCTTCGAGAACACTTTTCAGAGCTCTTTAATGACTTTTCTTGCCATTGGGCGTTGCATTGTGTAAATTTGGGTATTTAATTTTGATTTGATTTACTCATTTCATTTCCTATCATCGTTTTGGGAGTAGTCTTGTCGATCTTTAACCATAAATTTTCGAACTATGTGTTTATGAGTTTGATGTCTGGGTCATCTTTCTCATGATACTGTTGATTATTTAGCTTCATACAAGTTGGGCCTTTTTCTGGCTTTAGTTCTTCTGGGTTTCTTGCAATTGGAGGGTTGTAAATTAGGGTTTTCTTTTCTTGCAATTTTTTTCTGTTTTTGACTTCTTCTTATGGCTGGAGATGATGAAATTGAGGGGGGGAACAGAGATGAGGAACAAATACATTACAATTCAACTAATTTATCCTCAGATTGGGGGTTTAATAACCCTAATGATATTTCAAATACATCAAGTAACCTCATGAACAACACTTCGTGTTCTTCAGCTTCAATGATTGACTCCTTCACTGCTCCCACCATTTGGGATCATCATCACGCCAATTCACAAAATTTAGGGGCTTTTTGTGATATGAATTTGCAAAACAATGCTACCACATCATCATCCTCACTAGGGTTCAGAAAAGGAAATCTTGTTGTTAATCCAAGAAATCTTGACATGTGTTGGGGGCCAATGAATTCCGCCATTAAAAGGGGTGGTATGTTCTTGCCACCACCTGCTTCTGCCCTGCTTCCTCATTCATTATCTCAGTTTCCAACTGATTCGGGTTTTATTGAAAGGGCAGCTAGATTATCATCATTTAGTGCAGGTAATTTTGAAGACATGATAAACCCTTTTGGCAATGTACCTGAAACATCTTTGAGCCCATATAGACCACTAGTGCAACCGCAAGAGGGTTTTATAGGAAATGGGTTTAAATCAGCATCTGGTGACGGGTCTAAAGACGTGCCTTTGCCCGTTGACTGTGGGACCGTTGATAAAAGTCAACCTAAACAAGGCGGTTCTGGTTTTTCTGGCAATAATCCACCGGGCGAAACTGAATTTAGTGGTGGTGGTCAGGATGAGAATTCAAACGAGGGTCTTAGCTCAAAGAAAAGAAGAAGAAATGATCAGGTATCTCTTAATTACTACTCATCTTGTTCACAGATTTCTTGTTATTATATTTTCTTGCAAAAGCTAATTAGTCTTTTAGACCCAATCAATAAAGTATTGTCATTTGAAGTTGTAATATTATAGTTGTTGAATTTACGGATCTTTTTTGCAATCTATAAAGGGTCTTTGTCTTTTGACTGGTTTCTATAAGTTGTAAAGCTTACCCAAAGGCGATGCTTGACTTTTCTTCATAAATGACAGGATGGTGATTACAATCAAATCAAACAATCACCGCAAACACCCAATGAAGCCACAAAGAACAATAATGAAGTTCAACAAAAGGGTGATAATAACCCAAATTCAGTTGCTAATAAATCAAGTGGGAAGCATGGAAAGCAAGTATCTCAATCATCTGATGTGCAGAAAGAAGAATACATTCATGTAAGGGCGCGAAGAGGTCAAGCTACCAATAGTCATAGTCTTGCAGAAAGAGTAAGACTTTCTATAAAAGAATTTGTAATTATTATCTTCCAGTATTTATTACAATTTATGTCCATCCTGAAATAAATGCAAGCGGTAGATGGGAATGGGACAAATGGATTAATGAATGTGCTTCACTGTTGGTCAAAATATCCAATGGTATCCCACAATCGTCATAAATAGAGGTCTTATTAGCTAGATTCATTGTTTTGTAATGGACAAAAATGGATTTGTTGCATTTACTTTGGGATGAATGTTCCTGTACTTTTTTTCTGTTATGAAATTAAAGGGGGTTGATTGGATGTGCATTTTGAAAGTGAGTAAACCGGATAATAAGCTGTGATAGAACGGTTTGTTAATCATTAGATAATAAGTTATAAAATACGAATCCAACACCCACCAAAAGCAAGTGTTTGAATTCAAAGTAAAAAATGACTAGTAATCTGAAAATTAGGGAATGCTAACGACGGATTATTTTTATTTTTTTTGAAGTGATTGATGATATGTTGCTCCTTTTATTTAACTTTATGAGTTTTACATGGGTAATAGGTGAGGAGGGAAAAGATTAGTGAAAGAATGAAGTTCCTTCAAGACCTTGTCCCTGGATGTAGCAAGGTTGGTTATTGAATTTTTTCGCAAGTCTGATGCCAAAATTATGAAATTGTAACATGCATTAATTTTGTCTCATTTATTTTGATTGTTTTTTAAGGTCACAGGCAAAGCGGTTATGTTGGATGAAATCATTAACTATGTACAGTCATTACAGCGACAGGTCGAGGTATTATTATTGATGACCAAATCTAATATATACTAATTGCTAATTTTTTTTAATATATATGAAATACAAGTTTACTTTATGCAGTTTTTGTCGATGAAACTCGCTACTGTTAATCCTCGGATGGATTTTAACCTTGAAGGACTTTTGGCAAAAGATGTAAGGCGTATTTCTATAAAAAAAAGTGACTAAATAGTAGTTAAATTTTGTTGTGTTCATTGTTGTTCCAACTCTTTTTGAAGTTTAATCACTCACGCTTTAATTTTGGTTTCAAAATTTTGTGAACTTAAAAAAATTTGCCTGCAACATGTATTACCCAGTTATACACATGCTGACGGGCTGTGCCAATTGTGTAAATAGCTGATGTGGATGTCATGTTGGCACACCATGTCAGCAAGTATAACATGTTCTACATGTTTCAAATCGATTTTAAGGATAAGACAGATTCTACAGATTTAACATCGATTTTAAGGATTAAAAAGTATCATGACACAGACAGAATGGAGACGTGGTTAAATGCTTTAAAATTATGTTGAAGTGACCAGTGACCTTGGTGTAACAATTATAAAACTTGGGTGCTATTTAGTAGCGCATCTGCGTAAATAACTGTTAGTGATTTATTCTAATGGGCATGGATTTGAATTAGATGATTGAATCAAGATTGGGGCCTTCTGGTACACTTGGTTTTAATGCTGACATGGCTATGCCTTGTACTTCAAACCAATCACAAATGGCGATTATGCAAGGCGGAATTTCTGGTGTAGGAAACTCTACAGATGCAGTAAGAAGATCACTCAATTCCCATTTGATGGCTATTGGTGGAGGATTTAAAGATCCTGCTTCTCAGGTAAACAACTGTTTATTTTCAGTAAATAGTAAAATCTCAGTCTTATTTATTGCAATTTTTTATAGAAGTTTTTTTCAAAAGAAAAAGAATTTTCATTTCGGTCTTCTGTTTAACATATTTTTCCAAAGACAGGTACCTCGTTCGTGGGACGACGAGCTTCACAACATTGTGCAAATGGGATTAAATCCTAGTACTCCCATCAGCAGCCAAAATTTAGGTACTTTATAAGAAGATTTATTTGTACTTTTTACTATTTTATTTATATTATTAACCCTTGGCTATTCTCTTTAAATAGGATCCACACCTCCAGGCCATCTGAAAGCCGAACCCTAAACAAGACTATTAAGCTTTCACGAAAAGACGAGTTTGAATCCTGGGTCTAATCTTGAGGGTTAAGACATAGGTGATGTAATTAATTTGCGGGTAATCTTTTTGTTTAACGACTATATATAAACTACAAGAGAAGGTTGACTGAAGTTGCTCAAGAACTGATGATTTTGTGGACTCAAATTGTAAAGCAACTGATGGATCAACATCTGGGTAATCTTTGTTATGTCTTCGGTTAAAAATCTTTGTTTGTAATCTCTGATTGTTTTAGAACAGTTTGTTTGTTTTCTTCATATTTAAAGATGGTTTTAGTAAACTGATTTGTGGACTCCATTGAGCCATTTTATTTTGACTTTATAGTGATGATGGTTTTAGATAAAGTCAAGATTCATGATTTTAAAATTAGTGAAAAAGAAAGTGGATTAGTTAGGGAGTAGGCAGTTCAGTTAATGACTATGTGTTTGTATTCTTGCATATGAATTTTGTTGCTTGTAGTTCATATGTTTGGATCTTTGTACACAGAATATTTGTAACCGAGACCAATATTGTCTGATAAGCTGATTAGTGCAAAAATGCTGCAACTTTAGCATAATCAAATTGTTTAACCATTTGCAGAAAGAAAACACAAACAATTGCGATCATATAACTAACATCAACTGCCAAATGGTCCAAATAAACTCATTCAAGAACACGTGAAGCCATCGAATCCTCGCTGTTCAATTCTTGGTTCTGCAAAAATAGTATAAACTTGCTAAAACAATGATCAAAAAAACAAGAGCATATGGAAAATTAATCAGTTTTGCAGAATCATACCTTCAATCCTGTACCAATCTCAATGATTTCGGAAAGTGGTGCCCAATCGCCAAAATTTCGTTCTATGAACTGGTATGCAACTCCAGTTCTTCCTTTGCCAAGTATAAAAAGTCCACCTTTAATTTCACCTTCCCCTCTGAAGTTCTGTTGGATTCCCATGGCTTTAGCGCGCTTATAGTTTGCGCGCGCTCGAGGGTTGAATAAAAACCCTGATATGAATTTGTCCTTGAGTAATGACCCTCCACCAAGAGCTTTGAAGAAATCCAAGTTCTGATCAAGAAGTACAACTCCACCCCAATATCGGGGCCAGAAATCCCTTACCTGATATCATGCATTCATGACGATCTAATTAACCGACAAGTTATATAAAAAAGAACAAGCTTTGATCTGATTTTTGTTTTGGGTGCCCAGTCCCAAATGTAAATGATCATAGTTGGTCACTTACTATGCAATTTATCATTAATTAGTCTAATAATTATTATACTAATTCAAGAAAGCTAGCTTATTACCTCTGATTCTATGTGTTCGTGAAGAACAGCAAATAAATTGATCCCTAATGCATCAAATATAGGCTTCTTTGAATAAAGTTTATGTGCCTCTGCTCGGCACATGATGCACCTAATTCCAAATTCATACAATTTTTATTAACAAAACACAAAAACATAATAAAATATTCTTATTAACAGTGTTTTCAGAACCATGATCAGTCAGACAGATAACCACTTTGGTTAAACATGTTTAACCTCCTCCATTTGAACCGGATGTTTATGCCTTTATGGGTCGGACTGGTTGAACCAACAAACTGAACCAGTGATTGGACCAGATTTTTAACTTCTTTTTATTCCTTTCCATTTCAAAAATCTTATTTGCTGAGTTTACTGCTTTAGAATCTAATCCTATTTATTTCAGACTTTCTGTTAAATTGCAAATTCACACCAAAGATATAATATTTTCATATTTTGTTTAGTATTAGTTATATATATTTTTATTATTAAATTATTTATAACATTATCCAACTTTTATATCAGTCTGATATGTGGATTGGTAAGGTACCTGGTTCATTAATCAATCCGGTTACGAAAACATTGGTTATATGTTAATTGCATACCCTGGGCGACGGATACAAAGAAGCAGCGATGGCTTGTCAAGCCACAGATCAGAAGCTCGCATAGGTGGTGCCTTTGATTTGACCAAGCGCTCCATTCCTATCTTATATTCGGGAGTTAGTTTCTGAACGGATATATTCTCAATACTAGAGTATCGCGCCACATCATCAACTACAGGCGGAGGTTGTATGCACCCACATGCACGTGGCTCATCTGGTAAGGCTGCCACAATCCCTTTAAAAACATATCCATCTTTGATCTTGAAATCAGCTATAGATTGCTCAATTGAAGCATCATAAGCTATAGTGCTTTGTGTTGCCATAGTCTGTAGTTTTGGTCGTGTAATGGGTTGGGTGTGTCCTTTGGTTTTTAACATGCTGCTGGTTCGGGATGGTGGGACCGTCGGTCTTCTTGCAGGGAGAGAAAATGACTGGGGTACAGGATCAGGTTCACACTGTGAGGTTCGATCCATGAACCGTGCGATGTGACCTCTTTTCATGGCAAATTGAGCTGAAAGATCTGGTGTTGCAAGGTTTAGAAGCTCAGCCAGACAGTTTCCTGAGGCTTCTAGCTTATCTGCATACTGCATCAGCGATCGATCGTGGAGGTATGATCTGATCTCCAATGCATCCTTCAGGGTTCAGTCAAACAAAACTTAGATTTTGAATATTATCATCAAAAACAAATGGTGATTATAAATTAAATAATTTACCTTTTGTGCTTGTGTCATGTTAAGTGCAGCCATATCTTCTGAATTCATGATCTTCAAAGTTGGAACATCATCCCAACCATCATCTAACAGCTTTGGAAGAAGTTTTTGCAGCGATCCAGTTCCCACAAAATCGTCCATCGAGAAAGAAGCCATGATCTTTTTTGGAGTAAAAATTGTCAAAAACTTGATTGATTCTGCAATCTCATAAGAATGCTAAGAGACACCTAATTGCAGCATGTAAAGAACTATAAAATAGTTAGATACTTGTGTTTTGGTTGACAATATCAATGTTGAATTGGTTTATTATATTTTTAAACATTAGAAAGACTTGGTCTCTTAATAAAAACCTTGTTTTCATGTTTATTATATTTATTTAAATTGGCCTGCACAAAACAGTATAATACTTCATATAAATATGATAATAAGGTGGTTGCTTTAACAAATTGCTTTGTGTTACGTAGGCCAACAAATGGTAAACATCTACTTGCAGAAAAATTAAATATGTATTTATACAGATAATACATTCATATATAAACTTCTTAAATGTAAAACTTAAGTGTTATTGTATATTTGTATAATTTGTACAAAGTATTCAGAACTACACAGAAAACCAGTATTAAAATGGAACATCTAAATCAAATGCCTCATGATTTTCTCAGCCATCAATCTAATGTCCTCATTGCCATGATGCAAAACATTGATTAATGCCGCACGCAAGAATCTGTCTTGTGATACTTCTGAAGTCGAATTAGCGTCTCCATCCTTTAACAATTTCTCCAACATCCAGAATGATTTTTGCCTCAAAGACTCGTTTTTATGTGCCTTAATCACACTCAACACATGCTGAATGGCTTTTTCTTGAATCAAAATACTCACACTCGTGTCCAAATCAACCCGTTCATCTAATAGCATGCAGATAGCTGATAATGCAGCCTCTACAACTTGAATATTGTTATGGTCAAAGCAAGTCAACAACTTTTTGACTGCTTTTGCTTCAACCAAACAAAAGGTCTCTTTTGAAGAACAAACACCCTTGTGAACTGGACATAATGATGTGATTTCAAGATTTCTTGTATCAAATTTGAAACATTTTTGTAAATAGAACCCTCTGAGTTTCTTGAGCTTATTGAACTTCAATTTCTTTATTTGTGGTGGCTTTGATAAAGCAAGAGTTTTTGAAGACAAATTCTCCAACCCATTTGCTGACAGCTTCTGAATTTCGTCACTAAATGTGTTCATAAGCAATTCTGTGAACACATTTGTGAAATTGAAAGTTCTAGCAAGAACCAGAAATTGGTTTTCATAGAGAGTTGATGTAAATCTTACAAGAATTCCCACAAGTCCTTCTAGATAAACACTTCCATATTTGCTCATTCGCGCACCAGATCTCTCAACGTGATGTAATTTTCTCAAAATTAAAGGGACTGAATTACACAAAGCCAAATTGAGTATAAGATTTTCATGGGGAAGTTTTGCTAAAAAACTGGCTGAAACCGCTTGTTTTTCGGTGGGTGTGGTGTTTTCTGGCAACTCTTTTAGCAAAGCTTGTGGTTGACCTCTAGTTTTACATAATCTATCTGCTAATATATGCCCAAAGTGCGGTGAAAGAGCGATTGAAAACATAATTGAAACCACCTGAAGTTCCTCATTCGGGTTATTCAAAAGTTCAATTATGTTTGTACAAGCATCACCCTCTTCTACCACAGACACAATAATATCTTGGGTCTTTGGGAATTTCATGAAGCACAAGAGGATTCTCACAAAGTTGATGTTCATATCATCTGGAGTAGAGATCCTGACCCTTTTGATGATATTGTATATGACGTAATGCAAGGACATTTTCTGATCAGTGTGAAGATCATTTAGCTGTAAAGATCCTGATTCAAGTATATTGGCAAGTATAGCTGCAGCATCTGCCTTTAAATTCATTGGTTCGTCGTAAATCGTTCTTTTAAGCATTTCATTCAACATGTTACTTGCAATACCCGATCTCACAAGAATCGTTGCATTTTCAGGGTGTGATGAGATTTGTTTTAGTGCCTTAAATGAAACATTTCTTGCTAAAGAGTTTCCATGGGAAACCATATGAACTAAAACAGGTGAAACTGTCTCCACCACATAACCTTTAATCTCATCATCATGCCCAAGAAATATTTCCCCAAGATAACTCCCCATCTCCATCTTCATCTCTTCATCACCTGTTTGATTTCATTTCTTTGAGTCATTTATAAATTTTGACTGAAATATAGAAACATGTTGATTTTTTTTGAAGTTATACCTTCAAGAAAATGATGCAAAAGGGGCTGCCAGTGTCCATTTTCTGCCATGATCTTTATGTTAGTTGGTGATCTCTCCAAGTTTTTCAAGATTTCATCAACTTTCTCTGATGCGAATGCATCAAGAGGTTGTCTGTATTTTAGGGTAATCAGCATCAAAACCCCTCCAGTAACTGAACCGATTTTATCACAAAAATAACTACTTTTAGAAAGCTCAACCAGCAGCATCAAAGCTGAATGCTTTATATTTTCAACTTTACTTGTTAAATGTTGTATTATTCTCGATAAATCTACGGCTGTGGCAATCATTTTCTGCAAAAAAAAAAAAAGATTCAAAAGAAATCAAATTTTATGCATAACATATAAAATTCATCAAGAAGTTGAAATTTTGAGAAAAAGAGTACTTTTCCTTCATCTTCATCATCATTTTCGGTCAACTGTCTAAGTAATTCGAGTGTTCCAATAGTCAAATCTTTATCTTCATGCTTCAAAATTGTTGCAAGAAGTGGTATAATGCCAATGCTGCGTATCTCCACCACATTGTGTTGTTTTGCTCTGCATAAAGTTTGCAAATTGTTCATTGCTTCAAGAATCACAGGTTTAGAATTGGCTAAAGATAGAGCAGATTTTGCAGCCTTTATGATTGCTTGTTCATTTCGTTTCTCCCATTGCTTGATTGTTTCCATTAACGCGATATTTCTATTCAAAACCAGACTGTTTAGCTTCATGCCTGTTTTTGGGCAGATAATATCAGCAGGATTGCCAAACTTTTTGAACCATTCCGTTATCGCAATCCTCTCATACGTGACACCTGTTTCTATTGTGACTGGATCATTCATTATCTTACTTGTCAATGGACAGAAGAATGTATCATATAATGGTTCTATATAATTCATCACATGTGTCATTGCAGGTTCATCATCTGTGGAGCTTTCAATATCAATAATGGCATAAAGATCATCTTCCTTCTGAATATGTTGAACTTGTTCACTGGTTCCAAAACTAAAATCATTGATGTCTTTTACTAAAGACTGAACCGCATGGTGGAAATGTTCTTCTGATGATGATTTGATTGAGTTTAGAATTTCACCCATATGTTTAGTCACCCTCTCGAGCCGTTTTGTGATGGTTTTGATTTCTGAATCTGGAACAGTTATGCTTGATAAAAGATCTTTTGCTATATATATGCAGTCTGATAATGATAGTAAAATCTCTGCAGGATTTGTATGTGTATTCTCTGAACACTCTAACTCCATGATGACCAAAGAGACGCGGTAAAAATAGCTTCCAATTGTGATGAAATTATCATTTTGTGTCACAATTGATAGATCTATGATTTCAGAGACAACAACCTGCAATGACTTCACATCACTTGCTCTTGAGATGCTGTTCACCTTCAGAAAATATAAAGACAAAATGAGATGTCAAAACGAAATCAAGATTTGATCTTTTCGACAAATGAAACAAGATTATAGAGCGAGACAAGATTACTGCACCGAAGAAGACCAATCAAAGCTGCTGCTCATACTGCTGCTTGACATATTGTTTTCTTGTTTCATATGCAAGAACTATTGATCAGATCATCTTTGGAGTTTGGTAATTTCTACGATTTTGATCCCATGTGGACACGGACTAGTCGACTAGACATGGTTGTGCTGACGATAGCGTTGATTCAGTTGTGCGTTATGTTTTATTAACCATGATTCTGTGCTTGGAAATGATCTTTACTTGGATTAAATATTCAAATTTCTGATGTCAGTGAGAGTGATCTTTCACTAGTAGTTGATATAATTAACAAGTGAAACCTCCTGCAAGTTGACCAGGTCACCTTGTAATCTTTATTTAATTCTTTTTATAATTGTTTCATGGAAAAGGATGAGTTTTATGTCATGTCACATAATTTTGAAGTTTGTTGACTTTAGGGACACAAGTAATCTACTGATCTTTATATATTTATTAGGAGGATGACATTATGAAAACCATTGAAAACAAAGTACAATAAAATTGGTAGATTTTATTTGTTGAATGGTTCCATTGTTGAAAGAAAACACAATATCTGTCTGTTGTTATATCAATTTAAACGCCCCATTTGTGGTGCACGCATATAATGTATATATATGTGGACCCTTAAGGGGCAAAAGTAAAAATGCATTAATTTTAACGTTATTTCAATTATTTTGTGAAAATAACGTTAAAATCATTGGGATGATCAACTTCAAAAGATAACTTTGAGCCGGGAACTCTTTCGGAGCAGTCTCTCTATCCTTCCCCCAGGCCCTACTGAAAGATGGGAATATACTGGGTAAGGTTGTTGTAATTTGTGAAAACTCCAAAATGCAATCTTTTTATGTAGGACTCAGGTTGGGTTGTAAGCTAGATACTGAAACCAAACTTTGTATAAAAGGTAAGTATTTTGTGTTATTAAATCAGTTTTTACAGTACAACCAATCATAAGTTAAGCATATGTTTTCTCTATTCTCCTACCTCTTTATTAGTTGATTACACTTGGAACAATGGGACCATGACCAAAAAACCTAAAACTAGAGTCCCCAAAAAATGAAAATCGTGAATAAATTAGTCACGATCGACAGACACCAAAACATTTCAATCTACTCATTGGTTGCACTTGATCTTCAGCTTGTATGGACAGCAGGGAGCATAACCTTCATTTAATCTGGCTCAAAAGCACGTCATGTCAGCAAATTTACAGACGTGTGCATGGATCTGGTTCAGACCGAGGGGTCCAAAAGGTCAACAAGTTGTGACCTTTGTGCACTTCAATGAGCTCCTGTTACATCCCATGAGCCACCGCCACAAGGCTCATTGTAGATACAAATTGGCAGCCATGAAAAATGTGATCAGAGTTTTAATTGAAGAAATATGGGGACTTCACAACCTCTTTTAGGTCAAAATCACCTCTCTCTGGCAATGGAGGAAATTCCAGATTTGGGAATGACTTCTGAAAACTCTCCAACAGCTGCCATAAAACAAATTCTTAAAAACATGCTACTAAAAGAAGTCGATGGGCAAATAGGTAATTTTATTAGGAAGTACTAACATTTTCTAGGATTGGCGTGTCGTAAAGTTCAACAAACTTCTCTCGAAGGATCTTGTTCATTTGGTCAACATCACACGCGTGTGTCCAAAATGAATCATGCACTCCTGAAGGCAATATTTTGATATAAACATAATGAGATGTAAACTTTATACTGAACTTGTGGCATGTGTAGAAAATATTACACACTAGTCAACCTGCAAAACTTAAACCAGCTTCTTTACAAGCGATGGCCGTCATCATCATGTGGGACCCATCAAGAGAGTGGACAAAATTAGGAGGAAAAGCCGTTCTTTGGCGCTTAACCATCACCTTATCTGTTTCTCTCTGTAGTGTTAAAACTTGAAGAGATGTCTTTATCTGCATTTTAAAAAACAGACATTTTGGTTCATGTTAGCAATACATACACACATATACATGCATATATATGCACATATATAAAATCGGAGATTTGACTTTTAAAGACTCACAAGGTGCCTTCCTAATTTGCGGTATGGTTGTACAACAGGAAGTCCAAGAGGAGTTGTCCATTGTACAGGATGGTTTTTCATAGCTATAACCTATATAAATTAAATTCAGATTATAACAAAAAATGTTGAATAATAAACTAACAAGATTTTTCGGTGGAAAAAGTGAAAAAAAAACTATGAAAATGAAAAAATATACCCTTGCACAATCACCAAGCCAACTCATAATACTTCTTGCAGCTTCAAACATCTCACCCAAGGCAGTCAACGTGATCTGAAAATTAGAGAATTAAGTAAGAAATCTAACATTTCAAGAAAGATAAGTTTGACCAATAGGCAACATTTCCTATGATTTAATACAAAGTCAAACATAGCATTGATTTTGTAATGCTTTCATATTTACTTACTTTGGCAGCATAACAAGCAGCAGCAAACAATTCTGCATCATCTTCAATGGCGCAACGTTCCTTTAACCTTCTTTTAATTTGGTCGCGCGCACCAATATATGTGACGCCATACACTGATGTCATCACTGTTTGCTTAACCAACTTCCTGTCCACCTAAGCATTCCATTCATCAAAATAGCATGTCATAAAAGTATAAAACATATATTATCATATAACACATTCTTTTTGCAACTTCATGAAAAAAATTGTGTGTGGGAAAAGTAACTACCTGGTCAACTAACATCCGTGCATGCTTAGCGTTTTGATCAGTCATAGGGTCTCCCTCTGCATCTCTCCTCATGATCTCAATCACTCTAGTTAAAAACAAGATCTCAGATTGCTAATTGATTTATAAATTTTCGTTGATTTGAAATTGATTTCTAACCTGGCAGCAATCCCAGAGTACACATCAGCTGGCTTTTCTCCCTCAACCAGATTAACAGCAGCTGCTCCCAACTGAATAGATGTCAAAAAGATGCGTGGGTATAGAATAGTACATTGAACTAAGAAATAAATATTATATTTAAAATTTATAATTGATGAATTTTAGATAATTTTTAAAATATACTTTCACTATACCTTGTCCCTTCCAAGTGCAGCATAATGTTGTAAGCCATTACATGAACCATCCTACAAGGTTGCAATATAAATAAATAAATAAAAATAACATCACATCAATAAGCCTCTAACTTAGATTAAGGCAACAAATTTTTTAGACTAAATTGATAAAATGAAAAATATTTAAAATAGTTTGCTTAAAATTATTACCTGGTGGATTGGCATGTGTGATATGGTAGTCTCGGGAGACGAGCTTCTCAATGCTTCAGAAAGATTAATGCAAGTGGCCAAACATTGAAACGGATCCTCTGCTTTTAACCACCATTTTTTCCCTTCAAGAGGTCGATCTGAAGAATCAAATATGTCATCCAAATGTTTTTCTGTAAATGACATTCTGCCCTCATACGATAATTTATCCACACCACCACCATAAACATTTGCTAAATGAATTTTAAGCCATTTTAATCCTGACTCGCCTAGTGGTTTTCCGTCAGCAAACTCAAGAATACCACGACATAGATCAGACCCTAAATGATTTAAATATGGATGCATTGGGTATGCACGGCCTCGAAAATCAAGATTGTGTGGGTAGTAAAAGGCTTCCTCATTTTTCATTTTCCTAGCAACCTGTAAATTATTTAATTTAAATTCGTTGGTATAATTTACAACATATGCAAATGCAACTATAATTAAATATAAACAAGGAAGCCTCTTACGGCGAGTTTTAGTTCAATGTCACATCGTTGTGAATGCCTTTCTCTGTTTTCTTTCTTTATGGATTTAACTTTCCATTTCCATTTTTTTAGTTCAGTTTCATCATCTGTATCCGGTTCTTCAGGTAAAGGAACCTGAGTAAACAATTGGAAAAGTGCTCGTAAATAAACCAAGAACATAAAAATAATCAATTCATATATCTCTGAGGAAAAAAAAGATCGTTATTATGTAACTTACATCATCACGGTCAACTAAATCAGCTAAACGGCCTCCACTAGCCCAAATTCTGTCAACAACATCAAGGACTTTTCTATTCACCCTCCATTTTGTAGCACCAAGTGTATTAAGTGCCTGCAAAAAAATCAAAGAAAAATTAAAAAGGGTAAAATAAAATTCTATAACTTTGAAACCAAAAACATAGATCAAAAGGTGTCCCACCTCAAAAACACGTTCTAATTGCTTCTTTGGAGTGCGTTTAACAACATCACGTTGTTGTTTTGCTCCATGTGTACGCATAATATATGATGGTAGAAATAAGTAACCTCCTCTATTATAACTACCAAAAGATATAATACTAAATTAAACACTATATAAAAGGATAAAATGAAATAATATATAACCAAATAGTCTACCCGGTCCAGTTTACTGGAGGGAGCAGCATCGGCATGTATGGAATCACCATGTGCATAGCCTGATTTTTATACAAAAATTAAAAAGAAAATAATAAATAAGATAATTCTTTAGAAGTTTAAGGGGTGTTTCGCATAGAATTAACAGTAACTGTAATATGGAATAATCAAAATGATACAATCAGCAGTAAAAAAACAAGCTGCAGAAGACTATCATATGTTTGAGTGTTTGGCAAATTGTGATTATTTGATAACTAACAATTACGTCATCAATAAATAATTAGACTTACACTTTTCTCCAGTCCTCGTCGAACTAAAGGATCGCATTCAATAACTCCATATCTTCTGCTACCTCTCCTATACACAAGATATGACAATAATAAAAAAGAAATGAAATTCAAGAAAAAATTAGCATAGCATAAATGAGGCCATACTTACGGTGTTTCAACAGTTCTAAGAGTATGTACAAATGCAGGTCGAATATCAGGAGGACAATCTTCAAATTGGTCAACAGGAGGTTGTATATAAGCAGTCTCCATTAACAATTGAATTAAACGAGAACCAACCTGAAAAAACAGATGGCATCTGCTTATAAATCATGAAAATGAGAATCAAAATTTAAACATTCACAATTTGCAATTTAAACAGGGTACAACCTTAACTTGTGCATCTTGTCCCCATGGCTTCAAATCATCTTGTTGTTTCACAATATGTCTTACTTGCTGCAGTTTTTTCTTTTTAACCAAAATATTTACTTTTTTCCTTAATTTCTGCATCTGTTGCTCGTTATTCACAGTTTCTGAATCATCATCTGGACTTTCATTTAATGTAGCTTTTCTTTTGGATTTCTCCATGAATCTGTGAATTCTTGCCTGATTATCACTTATCAGTGAATATAGTCAGTTTCTAATCTTTAGATATAATGAAGTTTTGAAACGGATTCTTAATTCTTATTATCTATATATAGAAATTAGAACTGATCAGAATTTCTTAGAATCATTTTACATGCAAATGTTGGTTCAAAAAACACGAATTGGTCGGAGGCATTTGGATCCCAAAATCTATGCCAGTCAAGCACATCATGCTCAATGTACAATAAAATAAGCTTTATATCATATGTATAACATGCCAGTATGCCACCATTTTTATCAAATAAATCTTTCATAATATCTTCGTCCCTTTGGTTGCTTTTGAAATATAAGCCTCATACAGTCCCTAATTTTGACCTAGAACTACATGAGGGATCGTCTCAAGCCCCTGTGCATTCATGAGCACCTTGCACCTCATGACACCTTTAAAACCAATTGTAAATACCTAACAATCAGAATGAGTCAAGCACTCAACAAGTTTATCAACTAACGTACATCCAAAAATCATATATATATCACTTGTTAATTACTCCAAGCAAACTATTACAAACAACATAAAATTTCAAAGAAACTAACCTCATGCTCAATGGCTTCACCGATATGAAGGGCAGCCTGGACCACTCTGGCGCCACCTAAACCACCTCCAGTCATCAACAGACCCATCAACTTATGCATTGTGATTATAGTCATCATATCAGCAGGCAACTGATCAATCTGAGGGGCGTAGGCCCCTCGATTCTTTCCTTCCCTCCACAAATCTTGCTCAGCAGCAATCGCGTTCTTCAATGGTTCAAACCAACCCAAAAACAAAGATTTCACATAAGGCAAATTGGGGGCAAGTTTTTGCTCACACATGTCCACCAACAGTTCTTGATACTCTTTTGCAGCAGCCTCCCATGCTTCTGTTTCAATCTTGATCTGTCTTCTTCTTAAAGCACTGTACTTCCCTTGGCCAATTCCATTAACCAGTTTTGATTGTTTCCGGTTATCGAAATTGTTAGATTTTGATTCCACCTCCTTGATCTCCTTATCCAAATGTCGAACCATTTCACGAATTTCATCACTGTCTTCTTCTTCTGTTGAAACAATCTCTTCTGCTGCAGAAAAACTTGCAAAACCCCTAAACCCATGTAATAAACCGATACAAACCCCTAAATTTCTCAAATTTGGATTCTCAAATTCGCTGAAACGACGTAAACCCCTGTCGGTATAGGAATGATTACGGGTATGGATAATCTCTAATTGTCTGGTTTTTGCAAGAAATTGGGCGTCTTTGAAACCAGATTTATCAGCAAAATCTTTCAGCTTCTTGATTGAAGCTCGATTACACACGCTTCTCCACATGCTAAAGTGGAGATTTTTGTGCAAATCTTGCAGATATATGAATGGGTTTGTGAATCTGTACGCAGTTGATGCGATATAAACAAAGATTGATCGAATTAACACCAGGATCTGAAAGAAAATGGTTGACTATTGAGTGTATAAGACGTGGTTTTCATAAGATGTAAACAAACGAGAAATCGGGTAAGATAGGGGAATAGAGAGTGGAGATGAATAATCAGGCGAAAATTTGAGGGCTTGTGATGAAGATCAGTGATGAAGAGAGGCCGCCTTAAACCCTTGCTAAACCTATTTTGTTTTCGTCAAAAATATATATATATATATACTGTATGACCAACACCAAAGAAAAAATTATTAAAGAAAAAAATTGAGTTATTTTCGTTTATTTCCTTCCAAATCGGACACGACATGTGTTATTTTCATATTATGTCACTAGGTTAGAATCCCGTGTATTACACGGGTTGCAAAAGAAATTACATATACATATCTGTTAAGAAACACTTATATGACTAAAAAGTCTGTATATTACATAATTTAACTAAACTCAAATTTTACAAAAGTTGAATAAAATATAATATAAACTTAAATTAAATTAAAGTATGCGTATTCTTTTTTAGTACACTGAAATTAACTTGACTTAAAGTTATATTAATACATATAACTTTTTTTTTCAAATTACTTACTTTTTATTATTTCAACATAGTATATTTTTATTATTCAAATCATTCATTCATATTAAAATATTCAAATATTTTAAAATCACTCTTAAAAACAATTAGTATTATTAATCTTTATTTTCAAATATTTTAATAAATATAATTTGAATATGAATATACTTGAAGAATTAAAAATAAGTTGTTAAATAATAATATATGTTTATTTAAAAGCTTCATAAATAATTCCATCTTTATACAATTAATTAATAATATATTAATTATTATTTCTAATTAAATAATAAATATAGATAATTAATGAAGAGAGAGAAGCGGGAAAAACAAAATTTAGATGGCATGGAAAGATGACAAGTGTCCACAATTATTTTTATTTATTAGTATAAATAGATTTGAAAACACGAAATGTGTTATTTTCATTTCTTTTTCCTCGTAAAATGAAACTCAGTAACACAAAGGGTTTTCCCTTTCTCTTCATTTTCTTTATTTTTTTCTCCTTAAATGAACTCATTAACAGAACGTAACACTTAGGTAGCGTTTGGTATACAGGAATGAATGGTGGAATGGAATGAGTCATTACGTTTGAATGAAAAGAAGCGTGTTTGGTTACCACATAGAAATGGAATGCACTATTCCATAAGGAATGTGATTCCTTCACTTTTGATTATTTTCATTCCTTAGAGTATGTGTGTTTTTTTTTCATTCCTTCTCTTGAAGGAATGATTCGACCAATGACTCGACCCATGTCCAAACATTACCTGACCCATGTCCAAAACTATGACCCGACCTATGACTAGAACCCTTGACCTGACCCATGACCCGAACCATGACGCAAACCATGATTCGAACCATAACTTGACCCATGACCTGAACCATAATGTGAAATATGACCCGACCCATAACAAAACCCATGACCCAAACCATGACTCAAAAGATGGCCGAACCTTGATTTGATCCATGACTCAAACAATTACCCGACCCATGACTCAAACAATGACCCGACCCATGAACCGAACCGAACCAAACCATGACCCGACCCATGACCCAAACCATGATATGAACTATGATTCGTCGCATGACCTAAACCATGACCCGATCCTTGAATTGCCCCGTGGCACGACCCATGATCGAACCATGGGCAAAACAAAAACCGACCAATGAACCGACTTACGGTCCGAACCATGTCTCGACCCATGACACATGAACCGATCCACGACCCGACTCATGATTCGAACAATTATTAGAACCATGAATCAACCTATAAATTGTATTCCATTTCTTTATTTTCTCATGTCTAACAAACAACATGAAGTAATGAATTATTTCATTACCATAGGTAACCAAACAGGACAATGGAATGGTAATGATCCATTTCATTCCTTTGTCCATTCCATTCCCTCGTTCATTCCATTTCTCGTCTATTTCATTCCTTCATACCAAACAGACACTTAAATTTCATATGGATTCTTTATATCACAAAAATAACTAGGATGCCCGTGAAACCAAAAAACTACAGAAAATTTCAAATTAAAATAACATAATTCTAATATTGATATAAGTTCTTTAAAAAATTGAAAGTTTTGGTGGATTTTGGTTTTACCTAAAATAAAAACCAATATGTGTGTATGTATGTATGTGTGTGTATTAACTCTAAAAAATTCAATAATTTATAAACCGTATATTTTATTTTCATGTTACCAAAATATCAAAAAGCATATAGTTTTATTAAACTTCTAGGCCTATGATACCAAAAGGACAAATTATTTTTTACAGAATTTTAAAGATATTCATATATAATTTTGAACGTTAAGTGGTATTAAAATTCAAATATTTTGAATACAAATACAATATTTTTGGTCTTTTTCTGTAAGCCTAAAATTTAAGATTAAGTAGAAAAACTGAAAAGCCGTAACCCAAACAGAAGCCAAATGGTTATTAAAAAGACAAATTGAACCCAAACCGGTTTAAAAACCCAAAAATTGACTCATGCGCATCCGTAAAAACGAGTATGGCGTCCTTGGTAACAATGTTACACCATGAGTGAAAAATTTTGTTTCAGTTTTTTGTTTAAAAATATTATTCTTTTTTTTTATTTAGATTAAAAAAAATTTAAATTATATTTCATATACTTAATTAAAACAGATCAAACATTATTAAAAATAGATAACAAAATTACAATAGTATAATTCTTCGTATCTAAGTGTTCGTTTTTGAAACCTGAACATTGTATCACTAGATCAAACATTTATAATTAACTGTTTTTTATATAACAAATTCTTAACTATTACTTAAATTCTTATTACTATCATATTATGTCATTTGGAGATATGGATTAGGATCAAATAAATAGTCTTTATCCTAAAAAGTCTAAGAAGGATTATTGATCATTACATTATAAGATCAAATTTAAAAGAAAAAATTTAAAATTTTAGAGAGAAAAGTTGTTATAGGGTAATTTAGTCATAATCACTTTCACCCCATATTTTTTAAACATTCATAACTTTTACATACGATATTATTTTTTCAAAAAAAAATATATCAAAAAAACAAGTATTTTTTATCTTTAAAATGAGTATAATATTTCTACAAAAAATTAAATTTTTTTCAGCTCATTGTGTCTTTTTAAACGTTTGTGTATAATTATCATTTTGTGTTTTTCTTAAAGATAATTGTGTCTTTTTTACTAGGTAATTGTGTCTTTTTTAAATATCAATGTGTTATTTATACTCGTCGTTGTGCCATCCTTGCTTAACATTATGTATTATGCAACATTATTATGTCTTAAATTGTTTAGGAAAACACAAGATTGAGCAGAAACACAAAAGACACAATTTTGTACAAATGACACAATGTCTAAACAAAAGACACAATGACCTGTACAAAACACACAATGTATATACAAAAGACAACATTGAGGAGAAACACAAAAGACACAATGTGTATTCAAAAGACATAATGTCTATTCAAAAGACACAATGCCTATACAAAAGATACAATGACTAGTCGTTGTGTCTTTTTTACATATAATTGTGTCTTTTTTTCAAAATTATTGTGTTATTTATACTTGTCATTGTGTCATCTTTGCTTGACATTATGTATTATGGAACATCATTATATCTTAAATTGTTCATGAAAACACAGCATTGAGCAGAAACATAAAAGACATAATTAACTACACAAAAGACATAATGACATGTACAAAAGACACAATGACCTGTATGAAAGACACAATGAACTAAAAAAACAAAAATTTTCTATAGCAAAAATTATATTAATTTGAAGATACAAAAATGCTTGTTTTTATGGTATTTTTTTTCAAAAAATAATTCCGCACGTAAAAGTTATGAACGTTTAAAGAATAAGGGGGAATTTGATAAAAAGTCAACAAAAGTAGGCATGACTAAAATACTCTCCAACAACTTGATTTAATCATAGCCATTGATTAATGATCTAATGACTCAAGATCATTCTTAGGCTTTTTAGGTTAAGGGGCTTATTTAGTTTTTTTTTTGAACGGCAGTTAAACTAACCTAACGTGCTATCTTCAGTTTCCTGGCGAGTGATAGCCAAGATCGGATTACTCCAATCTCCGGTGTGGGTTAGTGTGCCCCCAGATGCGCGGGAACCGGATTGAATCCGTAAACCCTCGCCCCCCATTAGGTTAGAACCCGGGATAAAGCCCAGATTCGTTCAATCACCTGGATATCCATTAAATGTGCCTAGAGAGGATCGAACCCCTAACCTTCCATTTGGAAAGCATGATCCTTACCACTTGAGCTACATTTGCTGGATAGGGGCTTATTTAGTTGAACTTAACACTTGAAGATATAATTTAAAGTATTCTAAAATTTTGAATTATTAAGGTATCACTAACAAAATATCCAACCATTAAGTTTCAAGCTAACACCTAAATTTAAACTTTTAATAAGATTTGATATCGAAAACATATATTTATGTGAAAACGTATTTTTAGGAATACATATTGATACCCAATTTTCTTTTCAAAGAAAAATTAGCATACAAAATTACAAAGTATTATATTTGGATTGAATCATTATTTTTTTAAATATATATTTATTTAGTAGAGTAGGTTACATGAAATCACTATACTTGTGCTGTCACTTTATTACCAGTTAGATTTATTTGATATCGACTCAATTCTAGTTATTTCAGAATTTTTTTTTTATTTTTTATGGGCTTATTCATTCTCCTTTATACCATAAAAGTCGTTCCAATGAATTTTCTATTATAATCTCATTTTTTTATTCTCTTTTAATTTTATCTCAAATAGATCATAAAGTATGTGTCAAATTTTATTAGGAGTCAGATCAGTGTTTCATAATACATATTAGACTGCCCCCAACGCGCATGTTGGGGGGCATGCATTTGATGAGATGGCATATGTATGTGTGACATGCTCATTGGAGAAGGAGACAAAAATCAAGATTTGTACGTGGTTAAGTGCTTTGAAGTGCAACAATAGGTGGGCTCAACATATTAAACAATCAATTTTTTGAAAAAAAATAGTTAAAAAGAGGATAAAAAGAAATGGTGATATGGAGGAGAGAGGATGTATGTAAGAATGATGTGTTGGAGTTAAAAAGAGGAGAGATAATACATGTGAAAAAAATGAATAAAAAACTGATGTGACAGTGATGACTAGGATGCATGTAGTAAATACATGCTTATGCATTGCATGTAGTCTTATGAGAAAGAAAGAAAATCATGAGGTGTGGGACCTAAACTTTTCTGGTTCACCCTAACATTCCCTACTTGTCCAACTGTTGCAACTCCATCCGAACCTTGTAGGTACGCCCAAACAATTGAACTAGTATGTAAAATGACTATAATTATATAATTTTCTTCCGAGCTAACTAATAAGTACATATGTTATCAATGTTGATGGTTAATGTTTTTTTAAAGAAAAAAAAAAGACAAAAACATGGATCTTGTAAGTTCGAGAAAGAAGAGTGCATGCAATATTGTGGGAATGTTTCAAGATATGGCTTGAAAGTTTTTAAGTCATATCCTTCACCTTTCAGTAGTTTATATATATTTGTTATGAAAAAAATAAAAAAAAATTATAGACATTTGAATTTTTCAGGTAGTTTTTTTTTTTAAGATAAGTCAAACACGTGACAGGAGATAAAAAGTGTTAAATATACAATGCATTAAACGACTACAAGGCCACAACAATGGCCCGTAACACACACCCATTCGCTAGCTTAGTACAAGTTACAAATAACAGGAACAAAATTCATGTTAAGGATTGACACATATGAGCTATTATCAAGAAGATGCTTAATAAGAACCTTCCTTGTAGAGGTGCGCAAATCGGGTCTTTTTTTGGAACCGGTTCTGGTAAAGAAAATCAAGAACCAGTTCCGGTTCCGGGTTTTGACCAGTTCCTACTGGTTATTTTGCCCGTTCCGGTTTGGTTTTGGCCGGGTACAGGCGTAGCTAGTTACGGTTTTTCCGCTTCTGGTTCTAATTTGTCTGAAAAACGGGACCCGTTTGTAGTTGCCGGTTCCGGTTCAAGTTGTTGGCTCCGGTTCCGGTTTTTTGCCAACTCTACTTGTCGTTTTATTTTACTTAGATGGACATTTGATGCCAGATTTTTTTTCTTCGAAAATAGCCAAGAAATTAAAATACAAAATTACACCAAAGATTAAAATGACCAATCTTTCTCCATCGTCTCTAAGCTCTCCTGCAGACATTTGTTCAAATCTTCATATAGATCAATTAATCTTGGTTTGCAGATACAATTACAATGTTTTCCTAATTGGGCCAGACATTGAATTAGACATCTTGCTAGTTCACTTTTCAAACCGGTTTCAAGAACCTAGTAACATCATAAATACTTAAAAATACCAAAAAAATTCAAATTATAAAAGCATTTAAACAAACATAATTAATATTTAAACACATAGAATCATGCTTAAAAAATTATACTGTTTTATTTTAATGTTTTATCCTCTGGATTTTAGAGGAGAAAAAAAAAACAAAGAAAACAGGTCCGACCACCATATGGTTTGCTGGTTCAACCAATCCGACTGATAACCAAATATGGTTCAACTGAGAGTGGTTCAAACACCTTATTTTAGACTGGTTACATCACCGGTTCCGGTCTATACGGCTGATGGGTCGGTTTTAACAACACAAGACATCAGTTCAGATAAAAAGGAGAGTTTTGAGAATATGAAAACATGTCAAATCGGGGTTAAAAATCATTTGAAGTTTATTTTTAACGTATACAGCCTCCTAAGTTGTGTTTACTAAAAGATCCATGTGATAATATCTAATTATACTACATAATTAAACGGCAAGTAAAAAGAAATAGTTTTTTTTTTTTTTTGTATTTTTTTAAGTTTGACTCTTAAATTGTTATTTTGCCCACAATACCCCTCAAAATATTTTTCTTTTTATGGTTGTTATTAGATTATATATATATATATATAGGGATCCATTTTATTAGAACCAACAAATTGTAAAGAACTATTGTTGTTAAGTAGTTTGTAACCATATTTATATCCAAATGGTTTAAAGGGTATAAAGTAATTTTCTTTTAAAGTAGAGGAAGTTACTATTATACCCTTTAAACTTGTGGCTAGAAAATTGTTCTTTTAATTCTCATGTAAAACATACGTAAAAAAAAATAATGTAAAACATACGTAAAAACGTAAAAAAAAATTCCATCAGATCCGACGCAGCGTTACGTATGTTTTACATGTTTTATAAAATATTTTTTTTAAAAATATATGGTCGGCGCTTTTTTGATTTTTTTTTTAATAAAAATGTGCCTAATAGTGTTACAAACCTGTAAAAAAATTTCAAAAAAAAACGTTTTTTACATGATTTTTATATGGTTTTCATGGTTTTCGCACTAAGGAGGGTTTTTAAATTATGTATTCCCTATATATATATATATATATATATATATAGTGAAACAAACGTGGTCCTTTCTAGAGTTTCAGTGTTGTTCGAGAAGGTAACGGTTAATTATTTGTTCTCATAGAAAATCGGTATTTGCTTACAGATTTGCGTTTTTTTTAGTTTAACCAATTGGTTACCGTTGAAAAGAATGTTGCGAGTAATTTTTTCAATTATTTTCGTAACATGTTTGTATGGATTTTGTATGATTTTATGTTTTTATGAGAAATTTGCATATGGTTCGTGATAAGAGATTTGATTTTGCTACGTAGATGCTTCTGCAAATGATATATAAAACCCGTTTTCGGGAGTGTACTGTGATAAGCCGTTGCAACGCACGACGTGAAAAAAACCTAGTTTTAATATTACACGTTAAGTTTACAAAAAGGGCAAAATGTGCTTACTCGTCAACCCAGATCGGCCTGTCTTGACCCGTTGTTTTGAGGGGTTACCCAACCTGTCAATCTACACCACCTTTCATGAAAACTTTAATCCTAAAAAGCCCTAATCTGAAAGCAATCCCCGATCACACATCAGCTGGATGTTCTCCTTCAACCAAATTAATAACAATGGCTCCCAAACTGTGCCAAAATTTAATGTGTAAGAATTGAATAATAAACAGATCTTAGAATAAAAACCATAGTCGAAGGTCATAACCGATGAAACTTCAATAAAGTTTTAAACTATAAAGTCGCTAATATACCTTGGCCCTTCCAAGTGCAGTAAAATGTTGTTACTGTTGTAAGCCATTCCTACAAGATTGCAAAACAAATGATAATAAATAAATAAATAAAAACTTGACACCAACTTAGGTATGGCAATAAGTATCAAAAAGGCCACAATTTATCACACCAAATTCATGAAAATAAAAAATATTTAGTATAATTTAATTATATTAGATCATGACCTACAGGTGGACAAAACACTGCAAAGGTCCTGTGATACGGATAGATTCGGTCTCTTTAATTAACTCTTTACATGATTTTCGGTGGTAATTATCTGTTGTTTGGATTTCCGTTGGTAGTTATCTTTTCATTTATTTACGTTTATCTCTATATTTTGTAACAATCCTATAAGTCATTTTATTAAGGAATTGAAAGAGATTATTACTTTGAGTAAACAAAATTTATAAGAATTTGGTTCTTGAAACCTTTAGTTCAATTTATTGTCTTTGATTATCATAAAACTCTTAAGCCATTTGATTGCTTCCATAACTGCATCATTACTGGGTAGTCTGCTCATAACCGTCATCTTTTTCCTTCAAGAGGCCAACCTGAATAATCACAGATTTCATCTAAATGTACTGAATGGTGGTTGATTAGCTATGAGTAGATGATGTTGGACTTACTTGAAAAGCTTACAACTTGATTCGTGTCTGAAGAATCTTGAAACAAACAAAAACATAAGTTAGTAATGAAGATATAAGAAACATAACACATTTAACTTGATGATAATGGTTCACATTATTCATTAGCAGGTCATGCACACATTATAGAAGAAAGGTTAAAATTATTCATCTTCCTAATAACTTTTTCCCAAGCTACCTCTTTCAAGCCTATGATCAGTAAAAGGGTTTTAGTGAACACTAATCCCTAGAAACCAATCAAATGTAGATGTGTGCATGTGCGGTTAAAGAAACTGTTTTTTTCGTGAAGTAAAATCTCAATAAAAATATCAATACCTAGTTGGCTAGTTTGTAATCCATCCGTGGGATAATCTTGCTAATCTCAACAAACAAACTAACTGATATCTTGACCGGATTCAAGAATCATCAAACCCACATTTGACCATATTAGGGAGTAACTCTTGGATGGAGTGGTGGTCACCCACTAGGCGAAAAGCAGCCATCATCACTGTATATATGTGAACATCAGGAAGAACAGCACTGGAAAACATCATACTCAAAAAAGCCTTTGCTTCATTTGTTAAACATCTTTTGCACAATCTATTTATAACACAACTGTAATCTCTAACAGTGGCTTCAAATCCCGTCTTCATCATCTCAGAAAAAACCATCTTTGCTTGATTCACATCACCCTTTACACAATGTGCCTTGACAAGAGCCATATAAGCAGCTTTCTTTAATCCATGATTATACTCCCTTATATACAAAAACAACTTATCAGCATCATGTAAATCACCATACACACACAAACCATTAATAAGAATATTATACGTAACCCCATCAGGCCTCAAATCACGTGATATCATTTCATCATGTAACTCAAAAGCTTGTTTAATTTTGCGTGCTTTGCAAAAACATTGAATTAGAATGTTGTATGAAACTTCATCAGGATATAAACCCAGTGAGATCATATGATCAAGAACTAACAAAGATTCTTGAAGCTTCCACTGTTTACAAAAACCTTTTATAATTACTGTATATGTCACATGAGTTGGTTGCACACCACTAGCTTCCATTTCCCGCACTAAATCAAACATTTCTTTTATATTCCCATTTTCACATAAAAAATTCATAAGAGTGGTGTATGTTATAGCAGTGGGTGTTAATCCATGATCCCTAATGTTATAAAACAACCTCACTGCCTTAATTAACTGTCCAGCTATGCAGAAACCATGTATTAAAGAATTAAACGTAACAATAGTTGAAGCAATACCTTTCTCTACAATCTGATTATACAGCTGCATGGTCTCATGGATCATACCGAGTTTTGCATATTTATTGATCATGATATTGTAAAGAACAATGTCCTGATTATTGTCACTGCATGTTAACATATCAAAGTGCATCCTTGCCTCCAATAATGGGCGTCTCTCACATAGGCCCAATAAAATGGCCCGTTGGGTAAAAATATTAGGAAAAACTCTTTTCGTGCTCATTTCTATGTACAATTGAATTGCCCTTTGTATGTCACCTTGTTTGCAGAGCCCGTGAATAACAATTGAATACATAACATCATCAGGTTTTAATCCAACTCTTTCCATCTCATAAAGAAAAAATGAAGCTTCATCAACACGCCCAATTTTACATAAACTGCTTACCAAAACACTATAAGATATGTAATTTAACTGATAACCCTGCGAAACCATCTCACCCCGCAAAATAAGACTTTCATCCACTTTGCCAGACAGGCAATTCCCACATATCAGTAATGTATATGTGATAATATTAGGGTTTAACCCTTTTGTCAGCATTTGTTGAATTGACTTCAATGCCCCACTTATCTTACCAAGTACACGGAAACCTTTACAAATTGTGTTGTATGTTGCTGCATTGGGCTCAACTCCATGTTTGTCCATGTCATATGTTAACTTCAAAGCATCTTCAATAGAGCCCGCTAAACATAAACCATTAATAAGTATATTATAACTGTAGGCATCAGGATGTACTCCAAATTTCAACATTAAACAGAAGATGGATTGAGCAACATCTACAAACCCCATTTTAGAGAAACTCGACATGATGGTATTAAATGAAGCAACATGATCTGTTTCATGTAGAAGGGTTATTGCTTCTTGCATTAAAGATTGGTTACACAAGCCATCTATAAGAATGGAATTTGTTTGTTTACTTTCACGGATTCCACTATTTTTCATGTCATTGTACACATCCCACATGATATCCGAGTGCCTTAAGTTATATAATAAACTGTTGTATGTCAATATTGAAGGCTGGATATTCAAATCTTTCATCTTGGCTATAACAAAAAGGGCATCGTGTACCATTTCAGATCTAGAGTAAGCAAATGCCAGCATGTCCCAAACAATAGCATTTTCTTCCCAACAGTTGAAGTTAGCTGAAAGCAGCTCACAAAGAGAAGGCCCGGAGCCAGAACCTATTAAAAAAATTAAATAAACTTACAAATAAATTACCATGTATAAAAATTATATAAAAGACATTTGTTCTATCTAAAAAAAGACAAATTTTGGATACTGGTTGTCTTGTTGATCAATAACTGCTAACGAGATAGCATACAAAAATGAGAGCATAAGGCTTATTGCTTCTGCTGTCTAAAGACTATAGTACATTAGTACTAACTACTAACATATATGATATATGACCACTATTTATCAGATGGACATTTCTACTTTGCAAATAACCAAGAAATTAGAACAAATTTAGTTGAATAATGATGCAGCTCGATTATTTATATTCCCTATAAGCCTGAAAGCTCATCTGCAGTTCAAATGAATCAAAAATAAAACTTTGAGGAAAATTTGAGAGCTCAAATTTGCAATCTCACACACTTAACCTGATGTGACTAATCAATTTCAAAACTTTCAAATTCAGCTACCTTCTTCTTGCAGCATTTGCATGAAATTCGATCGCAGCAACTTAAGTCGTCGCTGACCAGCCAAAATATGAGCGATCACAAACTGAGAAACCCTCGGATGCTTAAAATCATACTCATTCTTCAACAATTCAAACAATTCCACAGCAAAATCCGGATAGTCAATTCGCAAATAATCAATTATTTCATCTACTTGACTAGAATTCAAACCCGAAACAAGGGTTCTGAACCTGTTTTTCACACCGTCAGATTTGAAGCCGGAGCCACTCAATAGTTTGACGCATGGGAGAATATTGTCAAGGAAGGAGCCGTTTGCAGCGCATGAAAAGGATTCAGGTTCTGGCTGAAGGGATTGGGAAAATTTGGTGAAAATTAGGTTTGCAGGGTTTAATGGTGTGAAAGGTCGACGACGAAGTGACCGGCATTGATGTCGGATGCAATGGAGCATGAATTGATTATGGTTCAATAGAAATGTGTTCTTGTGCCAATTGCATCGCAGGCAATGAGAACCGGTGATGATTAAAAAAAAAATGTTAGGGTTTTAGAAGGGGTTAGCTCCTTAGCTTGGAAGAGACGTAAAAACTACGAGGTTAAACAAATGTTTTGAGAACCGGACCGGACATTGAATCGGACGTCTTATTGGTTACTGGTCGGATCGGTTTCAAGAATCGGATGTCATAATGAATATATATAATACTCCAAAAGAAATTATACAATTATAAACACATTTAATCAAACATAAATAATGTTTAAACAAACATAATAATGTTAATAAAAATATATCATTTGGTTTTAATGTTTTATTCCTTACATTTTAGTTAAAAAAATAAATAAATAAATCAAAATCTGGTCCGACCGGTGAACCAGCTCCACTGGTTGGTCCGGTTGAAAACGGTTCACAAGCACATTTTGGGCAAGCTAACCGACGGTTTCCGGTCCGACCAGCCAGTCCAGTCCGATTCTGAAAATAGTGGTTTATACCATGTATGGTCATTTAGGTATGAATTTGTAATGTGTGATGAATATGTGTTTGAATGTTTATAGCTATCCCATGCAAACATGCATTAGCTAGTTTTTGGAATATGGCAAGTAATAATCAACAAGTTGGGCTACTAGAAAATTGGTTACTACATGTTTACAAGCTGAAAACTTGGAAGAATATATGTGTACAACTTTAAGATTAAACTTATCAATGGTAGAAGTATGTGGGCAAAGTCCCATGTTCCAACCACACTCATTCCGCCAACTCATCATAAGCATGTGGAAAAACCCAAAAAAGTAAAAAGGTAATCAACACTTGAATTAGAAAATATGACAAAAGAGGGGAGGTCGTCAAAGAAAAACTCAACTATAACTTGTAGCAAGTGTTTGCAAAAAGGACACAATAACATAACATGCAATGGTCAAAAGCAAATGTAATAATGTTGTAGACTTATAGCTACTTTTGGAACTGTTACATGGTTTTAGTTATAGATTTAATTTGGAATTGGAACTATTATGTAAGGTTTGGTTAATGGATTTTGAATGTGAAACTATCATGTATGGTTTTGTTGATAATTTTAGAAAGTGAGAACTTACATATAAATTTCACATAATCTATTGTGAATTAAATAAATGTTTTAAACATTGTAATGAGGTAGTTTTCGTGAAAAAGAGTCATGTCATCAACCCAAAGTTTGATTAGTTTTGGATTATGTAGTTTAACTAAAATGATCAAATAAAAATAATTAAAAGGGTGTATTCTACTTTTTTGCTCTTTAAGATAACCCATCAAATTAGCAATGGTTAATTTAAAGGATGAAATTGTTATAAATTAATGAAATAAATGATGTTATTTGTAATTAACATACATAAAGGACCTAATCTATAGTTACTTGTATACATAAAAAATGAATCTTGTAATTTACTCTTTATTTAATCCACCGGATTACGTCGAAACATATGTTAAATTTTGACAGGCCACGAAAACTAATCAAGTTTTGAAACAGTAATAATAACATGTTGAAAAAAACAGGTCAGGCAGATTAATTTATAAAACAGGTTAGGTATGGTTGACACTTTAACTAGTTTTAAGGTTTTCAATTTTTTTTCCTATAACACATATTTAGTTGTTTTCTTTTAGTTAATTATAATTTAATTGATCAATGTTTTTTTCATTTACAAAGACGACTTTAGCATATTTTAGGTTAAATATATAATTGAATTTGTTTTACATTCCGTTTTTTATGATTCTGATTTACATAATTATGTGTTTTTTATAATAGTATTTGTATTTTATTTGAAATGTTTTATTATTCATACACATCTATTAAACAAATTATTATTGACATACTTTCAATCAACAACTAGCTTACAATCTATAAATTTGTTTGAATAATTCATATAAACTAGTCAAACGGATCATGTTTGCTTTGACTTGAATTTATGTCAATTTGGGTTAGGTTAAAAACTTTGACACAAATAAATATCTAGATTAGGTTCGGGTTGCAAAATTCAACCACCAACCAACAATCAGTTAACTCACTAACCCGACACAATTGACACCCCTAACATAACCAAATTTAACATGTAAATAAAATTATATTTCGTAAAGCTTAGGGATAAAACTTATAAACTTAAAAATGCAAGTTAAAGTTTTAAAATTTGGAGGATTATAACTAATCAATGAAATGTTGCCATCAACATTTTAAACTAGGTCTAGGGATCAACCAAACTCTAAAACTAGGGGAAATCAAAGTGATAGATGAAAATTGAAAGTTTAAAAGTAAAGCTACCTAAATATATATAAAGTAAGTATTATTAGAAGAGATTCGCGTTGATGTAGATATAAATTGATTATCATAGTATTTAAACTACTAATTGTGAGTTCACAAGGTAATATTGTCTCTAGGGGCGGCCCTGAGATTTGATGTGCCCAGGATAAACCGGAAAAAAAATGTCTCTCTAAAGAATTCAAATATTAAAGTGGAGGTGTTCAAAAAACCATTTAATACCGAAAACCGAAACGTATTCGTGACTGAAAAAATCGAACCGAATTCTGAATTCAGTTTTCATTTTGGTTCTAGCTATATCAAAATTCCGAATTCGGTTTTCGGTTCGGTACCTAACCATATCCGAATTTTGGTTTTTGATTCCAATTTTTTAATAAATTTGGTTTGTTTGGTTAACCGATTTAACCGAATTCAAATTTAAATTTATTATCTTATTAATAATATATAAGATTGAATTCGGTTTACCCGAGTTGAATTCGGTTTATTTGGATCGGTTTATTTGACTTTTAAGCGGTTTATTTGTCTTTCAGTATGTTTATTTGGTATTAACCGAAATTAGAACCAAATCACTTCTCGAATTCGGTTCGGTTTTTTGATAGAGAAAAAATTGAAAACCGAATAAACCGTTAATCGAACCAATTGACATATTTAGTTTAAAGGGCATGAAAGTAAGTTAATATACTTTAAGAAAAATGATTTTTTGCACCATTAAATAATGTGTTTATAAATGTTTTTTTAGTTCGATTCGCCTTATTAATTCTCATTTGAATGAGTCTGCATATATACGTATATATAAAAAAATTTGTGCCCCCTAAAAATTGGGCCTGGGACGGGGATCGGATTTGCCCCTCTCCCGGGCCGCCCTTGATTGTCTTGTTGGTCTCTGTCTTTAAGGCCTATTTGATGTCAGCTAATAAAATTTATAAGAAAATTATATAATGAATAATTATCATTTCATTGTCTTATTTGTTATCATATGATAATTAAACGAATTATTATTTTGTTTAGTTTGATAGGCAAGAAAAATGACAAATAAATGCAATACAACTTATAGCCTTATAGGTTAGGTCATGGGTTGTGTTACGGGTCGAGTGGTGGGTAGGGCGATAGTTTGGGGTGTAGTTCGAGTTTAGGTCATGTGCCGGGTCCTTTGTTATTTCATGGTTTAACTTGTGGGTTAAGTCATGGTTTAAATCATTGGTCAAGGCTTGGTTACTAAGATGGCCAGATGGGTAACATCATAGGTCATGTTATAGTTGAGACATTTCGTTTGTTGAAAGAATGAAAAAACCCAGTTATTTCTAATGAATGAAAATCATTATAAGAACATTATTCATATTTTTTTTATAAAATAATAAATTTTATTCTAGTCTGATTACAAAAAAAATGTATTAATATTTTTTTTATGAGCTTGCATGTCAACGTATAAAAACGACATGTTTGCATGTGAGTCGCATTTATACGTATATGTCTATTATTATTTTTAATTGTATTACTACATAAAAAAAATAAAATCATTCAAATCATCACCGAAAATTATTTATTTTACAATTGAATAAAACTGATTACATTCTCTATTTCTATTTGCTAATAAGGATCAGGGTGTTGTATATAATCCTAACGGAATCACAAAATCAAGCAATGAAACACACAAAACATAAAACAATCAAACATAAATCAAACATGGAACTTTTGTAATCTTCACAATCAAAATTTGGATCAATCTTTAAATAGTAAATCATTATTAGCTAAACCTATTTGTGGGTTACACATAATAATTTGTCGGATTAGATAAAGATTTCTATTATTGGAATTGGATTTTGATATTTCTGTGAATTTTCTCAATAATCGTCTGTATGTTGAATATGATCTAGAGAAAGAAGAACTCCATTTGTTATGTTTTTACGGCTGGATATAGCTATATTATATAATTCATATGAGCCCATTTTTTTATAATTAATTTAATTATAAGCCCACATATAATCTCAAATTCTCACTTGATTTATAAGCCCATTGTTAATTAAACTTAAGACCAGAGGTGCTCAAACCGGTTTTTTTTCTCAAACCAGTTCGGTTTGGGACCCGAACCGGTTTGGTCAACGGGTGGTCAAAACCGGTTTGGTGAAAACCGGTTTGGTTTGGAAACTGGTTTGGGAGATTGAAGATGTCAAACCTATAAAACCGGTTTGGACCGGTTTGGAGGGGTTGGACCGGTTTGGAGGGGTTGAAACCGGTTTGGAAACCGGTTTGGGAGATGAGGATGTCAAACCTATCCCAAACCTACGGTTCGGACCGGTTTGGGTGAAACCGGTTTGAGATCCATATGAGACCGGTTTGGAAACCGGTTTTTTCAAGCCAAATCGGTTTGGCTGTGCACCTCTACTTAAGACCCAATTCAAATAATATCGATGCTAATCGAGCTTGCACTCCCGCATCACCCAATTAACTCGACTAATAACCAACATTACTATCCCGATATACAAGTTAATCCACTATCCTAAAATCGTTGATAACACTAAAATTACCAACACAAGGTATGATGTTGAAGATTTCTATTGTGTTTGAATCATTTCATGCGTTGGTTGTTGACTTGTTGGATCTGTTTAGAATTAGAGCAAGGGGTCATTTGGTAACATTAAAATCATTAAGTGCTAAATCAGTAAGATGTGTGAATGTTTAAGAGGCTATAAACCATTAAGTGATAAACCGATTAAGACTGTTTGGTTGACATTTGAACAACTATGCAGATGCGAGATGTCATCAGAGATGAGAGGGCTTTGTCGTAGGAGGTCGTTGAAGAGGATTGGAGAGGGGTCAGTCTCTTTCATTTACACCCATTCAGACATATACCCAGTTCTGAATCATTTAGATGCCTATTCAGATATATACACAGTTCTGAATCCTTCAGATGCCTATTTAGACATATACCCAGTTCTGAACCCTTCAGATGCTCATTCAGACATTTCTTTTCATTTAGATGTTTGAAACAAACGGTCTGAATCTGACCCATTTAGACATGACCACATTTAGACGCGTTCAGACCCTACCAAACAACACCTAAATTGTCAAGATAGTTCATGTGATTGTTAGTTATCCACTCATGGTATCTAAGTTTCATAAGTTACTCATATGGTCTCAAAATTGAAACATTTGTAAAACACAGTCCTTGTGTCACCAAATTATTCTCATATGCTTGATCAAATGTTTAAAGTTTAGAACCATATGAATAATTCATGAAACTTTACCAAAAGTGAATTATTAGCAAACTACAATGACCATCATAGTAATTTACTCTTCTAATTATGACAAGGAACCAAATGTGAGGGGGTGATGAACACTAAGCTATTTTTTTTTTGAACGACAAACAAATACATTTTAAGTTCCGTCACCCAGATAAATCCAATGAAGAAAGGCCACTCAAGTCCATGAAATACATACAATGCTTGTGACCCGGCCTGTCCACTATTTCAAATGAAACCCGCCGTCCAGAGACATATTGTGTTAAAACTTCTGGTCCATCTAAAACATATTGTTTCAAGTAAAACTCGAAATCATGACATTTACATTAAAAAGCCTTGAGGTTGATTTCGCGTTTTTGCCCAAACCAATCGATCTTGGCTCATTGTGAGAGTAACGAACAGTAAGCTAATCGTTCTTCAAATTTAAAACGCGTTTAATTACAACCCCACCCCTAGGAACCTCACACTCGTATCATTTTCACTTGAACTTTAAGCCAAACCCCATCTGGGACCGACTCTAAACAAGTTGCACTAAAATACAAAAGCATGCATGTCAATAGGAGTCTTAGAGACTAGACCGCCACCCAATAGGCTTTGACTATTTTGGTCAAATTAACATCAACATACATAACATGATGATGATGGTGATGATGATCTGATATGATCTTTTGTTTTTAATGAGTGATGACTGATGAGGGGTCCTTTTAAATGCTAAATCTTTTTAAATGCTAAATAGGGTATGTTTATCCCCTATCCCACGTAGGCTTCACTACTACAAAAATACATAAAAGCTAGCAAAATTTGTGACCGACATAAATAGTAGCAAAATTGGAAACTGTATAATGACCAAAATCAAATTGGTAGCAAAAGTAGTAGCCAATTTAAAATGGGTCGTAAAATCAGGGACTGAAATAAAAAAGATCGCAAATTTAGCGACGGATTTTGTTTTTGCCACAAAACATTCACAAAATAGACACAAAATTGTTTCGGTTGTAAAGACTGTTGCTAATATGATGAAAATATAAAATACAAAACATGTCCTTTTTTTAGTAGTAAATAAAAGAGTATAAAGATTGTTCCATAATGCATTTACGGATTGATTACTGATGTGTGGCATTAAACATTCCCAAATGTGCCCAGATGATAGACTGACAGGTGCTCGACTAACTAGCCTCGCTAGCACTAGATTGGATCATCATTTTTTTTTAACAGCTAACGTTAAGTACCACTGTTTAAATTGGTACATTTACACTACCTTCTAGAAGGAAACCCACACTGGGAAAACCCCCTAGCTCAACCTAGAGCATTTCTTGCTCCAGCCGAGACTCGAACCCAAGACCTCCAATTCGAGAAGTCAAGGGGGTACCATTAGGCTATAAACCCTTTGGTACTAGATTGGATCATCTACAACACACAAAAAATCACACTTTTTTTTTATCACTATTACAAGGCAATAAGCTATATTAGGCTACATTGAGTTATAGCCTTATAGGTTATAACAAGTCATATTAGGTGTTAATCAACTGTGTGATGATAAATCTGCTGATTCACATTATGGGTCTCATACTCTCATGAGCTTTTAATGTGCCAATGACTTGTTTTTGGGTTTTAGATTATAAGAAATCATGTTAGTTGTGATTAACTTGCTAAAAGTTAGAATGAGTCGAGCTTAATCAAACTCATGCCCACACTCAAAAATTTATCAGAACTCGTTTAATTAACATACGAGCTCTAGTCCGAGCTTCATTTATCGAGCTCGCTTAAATCCACAAGCCTAAACAAACATGATATTTTTATAATTATAATATACTATATGTAATATGTAAACATGGTAATAATTTTATACATAAAACTATGATAAAAAGAACAAGTGGATAATATGTATTATGTTATGATCAAAAATTATAATTTAAAATTTAAAACACGTGTGTGTGTAAATCAAATATTTTAATAAAGAATTGATCTCTTGCCAAAATAAATCTCTAGGACCAAATTACGGGGCTTAAATGACATTATTAGTATTAACAAGTTGTATTAGGTTACACTAAGACACTTTGGGTTTTAAGCGAGTCTTGTAACTGTTATGAAGCTATATTTTATGATAACGGGTGCTTTATTATGTTTTTATGAATTCTATTAGTTTATTATAACAAAAATTTTTATAATAATTGTATGATAATAAAAATATATACAAAATTGTGTATAGTAATATAATAAATTACATATTTTTTATATATACTTGCATTATAGTAGAGCTCAATATTCCTATAAGATTAGAACTACTCTAAAGTATAAAGAAAACAATAATATTTTTCTACCTAGAAATATGTTAATAAACAAAAATTTATAAAATTTTACATAAAAAAAATTATTTACACGTTTAACCATCGGTTTTCAAATGCGCACATCCTGAGCACATACGAACACTAATTTTGGGACACTAATAATTCCAGATATTGTAAGCCACGAATCCCATCATCTATCAACTATTTGTTCATTGTAACCTCTACTCAATCTTTTGTTAGATATTTTAGTGTAATTGTGGTTAATTTTATCGATCAATATGAATTATGAAATCATTAAACAAGTTGGGTGTGGGGTGCACGTTTGTTTAATATTTTATAAATTCAATGGGGGTGGCGGGGGTCCGGGGGCAGCGCCCCCGGTTAGCGGGGTCCAAGGGGCGGCAGCCATTGGCGGGGTCCAAGGGGCAGAGTTTTGATCGTGAAAAATTTGATTTTACGAATTTTACATAAAAATTTGGTTTACAACTTTTGTGGCAAAATCGTGAAAAATAAAAGTTTGAAAACTGCCTTGAGACAGTTTTCAAAACCGCAGTTCTACATTTTGATCGATGATTGCAGACTCTGGTTCACACTCTCGAATTCACAACGAAATTTCATATTTGTTCTTGAACGAAATTGAATTTTATCAGATCAAATATTTGGGTGAACCGCAAATAGTTTGATCTGAAAGTGCGATCCACGACTTTCAATTTCATCCGGTGTTCTTGTTTTCTGGAAATTTTCTACATCTTTGACCAGATCCAACATACAGGTACACATGTGGTTGGTTTTCATTTGGAGTCCACTCATTCCGGCATTAACATCCCGTTAGTTTTGAGACACGTGAAAATTATATTGGGACGCTCATAGTGTCTTCCAAGATCACAATCTCTAACATTGTACATGCATGTGAAGTTCATGTTTCATGCCACAACATGAACACATAGGTGGAAGTTGTCACAAACACAAATGAACGATAATATTCGTTACCACCAACTAATCTTACAAACATCGTATTGTCAGGTAGATTGTCGTGCAATAATTTTCTACATTTTTAGATAGATTAATCTATCCTACCTAAGGCATATCCTTTTTCATCTAGATTTATTTATTTTTAAATTTTCAAGTTTTATGAAACTCTTGTATTGTACATCTAGAATAGTCCTATGAAGATACAGTCTCCAACTGATACTTGACATGTCTTCCAATCATTCAGACCCAAAAATATGAATGATGAGTTTTATCTCCATTAAGATCGATTTTTTTTATTAAAACTTCGGACCCTAATAAACTGATTTAAACACCTAAAGATGATCCAAATAAACTTTAAAGTTGTTTCCGAACTCTATTTAATCGCAAATCAAACTTACTAATGAAAACAAATATTTAAAGATTCATACTTTCATTTAAATGTCTACTTTATAGGAAATCAAACATAACTAATTACAAACACGTAAAACACCTAAAACTTTCGGTCACCAATTTCTTTGTTATGAACACTCATGATTAATTCCAACAACCATCCCTTTAATTGTTAAATGTTTACATTTGTCCTTCATAATATTCTTGGATTCTCATCAATACCATATTGAACAATATGAGATACTTTATCATGTCATTATTTTTATCCTTCTACCTGAGTACCGGGTGCTTTCATATGTAAAGTAATCAAATTCACCACATTCGTAATGCCCGTATTTACTTTTGTGTGTAATTCTTTGATCTCTTTTACTTCCTTTACCCTAAACATGTAAAACCCGCTAAGACCTGTTAAGATCCATTAAGATCTGTTAAGACCTGTTAAGACCTGTTTAAAATTTAAAACAAATAATATAATAAAATATATGGCCATATGGGTAACCGATTATCTTTAAAAAATTTCTAATTGTCTAACCCTAGTTCTTTAACAGGTTTTAACAGATTCTTTAACTTGTCATTTATAGTGTTAACTATATATTAACAGGTTCCTTAATGGGTCTTATCGTGTTTACGTGTTTTTAACGGGTCGTGTTTGTGTCTAACCAGTTCGTGTTTCTTGTCTTAACGGGTCGTGTTTGACCCGTTATGACAGCCCTTACTAAATGCGTCTTTTGAACCAAATCCGCTCCTAAATACCAAAATTTGATTGAGTCCCATACCTTTGTTAACAGTCATGTATTATGCCACTTGCATTACAATATCTTTTAATAAGGTTTAATTAAATATACATTGCTTTTCTTGTTGCAACTTTCTTTTCATCTCTTTTGCTATTACTATACTTACCACCTTCTAAAGATCATAAGCATTTAGAATCTAGCTCATCAGTATTGCCCATATAGCGTAATTCAATTTAGTAAACTTTGGCACTAAAGTGACAAGCTCCCTTGCTCATGGATTAGATCACGGATTAGTAACACTGCACTATTTTACCTCCCTCATGTTGACCGTGAGACTGGTCAGTGAGAAGCACCTAATGGTGGCGTTCACCATTTTTTTAGTAAGACTGCGCTATGTTGCCCTATCTTCATGTTGTTTGCTACACTTCTCTTCTCATAGTTCTTGCTTTAAACATGTTCTTGCTTTCTTGCTAATCTTGTTGTTCTTTGCTAATCTTGCTATTATTTAGGATGCTATTGCAGAACTTGCTAAATTTTCTTACTGATCATTCTTTTTTTTTCTTCCCTGTTAATTACTTGTTGTTTTTCTTGTTGAACTTGTTGTTTACTTTATATTTTGCTTCTTGCTATCTTGCTTTTGCTAAAACTTGTCTTGCTAATTCACATGGATTCAAAATTTGAACCCTACTTGCTTCATTACTAGGTGTGTGCACAGCTCGGTTCGGTTTTTGGCTAAAACCGAAACCGACATAGTCGGTTTTCCGTTATTACAAACCGTTCGGTTTTTGTTTTTTTTTTTGTCGGTTTCGGTTCGGTTTTCGGTTATTTTTACTTTTTTTTGCTCTCTCAATCTTACGCCAACATTGAAAATGCAATAATGTTTAACAATTAATAAATTAATTGATCGAGCACCAACTAATTAAAATAAAACTAAATAATTATCATCATGTTCTTACATTTAAAAAAAATCAAAAGTAAGCAACTAAATATGCAATAATTCCGATCTCTATCTTTTAAAATGGTTGATTTCATCTAATCTAAATCTTTATCATCTCAAACGGTAGACTTTTTGTGTGTTTTTTTCCCATTAAATAAGTACAAAAATAGCAACAGATATACATATATATATTAATTTTTAAAAAAGATTAAAAATTGGTTCGGTTCGGATTTTTCGGTTTTTATAATATGAAAAACCAAACCGAAAAATTCGGTTTCGGCTTTTTTCGGTTCGGTTTTTTTCCGGTTATTCATTCGGTTCTTTATTTTCGGTTAGGTTTTTTCGGTTAGTTCGGTTTTTTCGGTTTTTGATCACCCCTACATTTTGGTGTATTGTTTATTGAAAAAGCAAACGACTTGTTGCTTGATTAAAGCATCTTATTGTTGCTCTTAATATGCTATAGTTGTTGACTTTAAAACTTGAATTAAGAGACTGACCAGCTCTAGAACCAATTTTTGAAAATCGATCTTAAGAATAAAAGTATTATGTTTGATCTAACCATATAGACCTTTTTTTTATTATTTTATTAAAACTCAAACTCTAATAAGCTAAGTTATAAACCTAAAAGATCCAAACAAATCTTGGACTTATGTGAACCTTTCTTAATAGCAATTCAAACTATAACTTACTTTCAAATATAACTGATAACTCTCACTTATTAATAACAAAACTTACCCAGTATATTCCCACTTTTCAGTAGGGTATGGAACTCTCACTTAATAATTAAAGAATATATTTAAAGACTCATAGAACTTAAACGTCTACTTATTAGGAAATCAAACAACTTTGATAAACTTGCAAACACGTGAAACACCCAAAATCCCAGTCGCATATTTCTTTTGTTGTGAACATTCATGATTAATTCCAGCATGAACAACCGATGTTTTTGTATTCTATATAAGATTATTATCTTATAATTCTTATTTGATAGTTATAAATTTAAATTTAATAATTAGAATTACAATTTAACACTTATATTGTGGTTTTTTTTTTAAGGTTTGTTGGATGAGATTTATGGAAAAACCAAAATTAATAAACGATAGGGTTGCCATCATCTACAAGATATGATTTTCTAAGGGTCCTGTTATTCACGCACCCATCCCACACCATCCATACCCCTTATACGAGACGTATAGGGGCAATCATTGTTTGTCAGAATTTGTCAGTGTCAATAAATGGACAACTATACGCCTCATATACAGTGACGGAGCTTAAAAAAAGCTCGGAGGGGGACAGAGGATTTTTAGGAAGAAAATGGAGGGGGCCGAAAGATTTTTAGGAAGAAAACGAAGGAGGCCGAGGATTTTTAGGCAGGAAATGAGAGGAACTGAAGGATTTTTTGACGAAATACAAAATCGACCATTCTGATCGGAACCATCCCTACTCATATATGCCTATACGCATCGTATAGGTCATATATACGTGACCAATTATTGTCAAATCATTGAGTGTCAAAGAGGGTTATACGCCTCGTATATGTCTATTAGAGACGTAAAGATTTAGTGGGGTGCTAAAATAATAATGTTAACCCTTTTCTAAAATCTGGGGTGTTAAAATAATAATGTTAACCCTTTTCTAAAATATGTGACCTTTTTAACATTAACCAAGTACATCTATTATGGACTTAGAATTTGACCAAGTGTTGTGATATATAGTGAACGTCTTGTCATATAAGGATCAACATGGTCCACATGGAAACATTATTTTTTGTTTGCATGTTTCTTTTAGGTGTAGATAAATACCCAAGGCCCCATAATAATCCTGTTAGGTGTCTCTTTACTCTTTACAGCTGACCATTATATCATTTGCAGAATATTAGGTCAAAAGAATAAATATTAAATTGGTAGATGGGGTTTGTTTCAAGGGGATATGTTTGCAAAATCATGACATTAAGGATTTTCATAAACTATATCATTTCTTAGGGTTTTGCATGCATTCATCTTCTCTCACACACTTCTATCCACTAAATTTTATCAAAATAATTTTTGAATATTTGAATTCTAACTTATTAAATAAATATTTTGCATAAGTTAAATAGGAACCTAACCCGACGCGTTGCGGCGAATTTTAAGCGTGAATAATGACGTAAAAAAATTACAGCACCACGGTATATATGAAAATAAATAAAAAAAAGGATAATATCATATATCCCTTATTAAACATTAAAATTACATATATCCTCAATGTTAAACTAAAATTATAAATATCCTCATGTTCCAAAATTATCTCTTAGTAAGGAGAAATATGTAAATTGTTTTTAGTTAGTTTATTAAGGGTAAAATAGAAAATACATAATTTGTTTTTTAATGAAATGAATAAATATGTAATATATTTGGTTTAGAAAGGGGAAATATGCAATTTAATTTTATGATTGGGTAAATATGTAATAAATGATTTTAACAATGATACATAAAAAATTACAACACCATTGGTATATTTAGAAATAAATGAAAAAAGGCTGAAAAGTAAGTAAAAAAAGAGGGGTATGAACTATGAACTTTGTATTAGTGATTTTGTTAAATATTTATACCAAATATAGTTATCAAAAGCACGTCACAAGTTCGACTCAAAGTAAAAAAGAAAAAAATATATGTACCAGGGTATCGACCAGGCAAGGTTTTCGAGCCCTTGACCAGTTGACCCTTAGTTCAAGTAAAGTAACAATTATCAACTTCTATCACTTTGCAATATTTGATTGAATTATAACTAACAATATATTTTGAAAATGTAACGTATAAAATATAAATGTAAATAGTAGGTTTCGCCGACACTTTAAATATACATGAGTTATTATAGAATGATAATTGTTTTCTAGGGTTATAGAATTTTAAAGTGATTATTATTTTAGAATTAGTAGACATTAATTATTCTATTGTATATAATTTTACGAAATTAGCTAAAGGTTGTAACACAATGTATTTCAGAAGCATACAGATTATCACAAAAGGCGTACACACAACTTAGAATTGTTCTAGCAATATTGTATAACATAATAAACTGCTTGTGATGTTACCTCATTTATGTAACGCCTACTTTTACATAATGTCAACTTTTTATTTTTTATCATGCATGTAACACTTGATAATCATGTTAACTTGTAGTATGACACTCCTACATGTGTCCAATCCGACCACGTATGTTTCTAACAGTTTATACGTTGCTAATATCACGATAGGCACATTGGTGTTAACATGTTCTCCCGAAGATACTCAATTCATGTTCTCCCCAAGATACTCAATGCATCCGAACCGTATATTTCAACAATACGTATACAATACACGTAACAATCACTAATCGATATTATATACGAGACCATCTATAACAAGAATGACAACGGCTATATAAACCGTACAAAAGATACAATACCCTTGAATATGTTGATGAGTTTCCCATAGTTCAAACACTTGTGACAGAAACTTTTGTTTAAAAAAGAAAACCACAAAGGCACTAGTTCCAAATAAATACTTTTTAGTTTTTACACCACTATCTTAATTCTCTCTATTTTTTGTCCATATACTACAAAAATTATTTATAAAACAATTCCACAACGACCGAATCAAACTAAAAAAAAAAACTTACTCAAGTCAAACTACCTAAAAGTCAAACTAAAAAACCCAAACACATACTCATACAAGTATACAACCCGTAAACATGAACCTACGACCTTAAAACTTGCAAGAAGTACCGAGCCTCTGTCTCTGTTTCAAGCCCAAACCCCTGGACTTCCGATCAGTGAACTCACGGTGCAACACCCCCTCAAAAGTCTCTAGAAACAGACCCCATTCGTCACCGGTCATGTCTGCCACCTTCACAAAGGTGGCACTAGCCGGAAGCAGCTCGGTCGCACTCCGGTTCCCACTCGATGAGTCACCTACACTCAGGTTCTTCTTCAAAGGCACTGATAGATTTGTATTATATACATAATGTAACTTTTCTGTTGTTACAGGAAACACATCTTCTTCGTGTTCGTGTCCGTGTTCGTGTTCTTCTTCAAGTTTAGAAAGCGGGTTCCTCCCGGGCCCAAACTGGAATGGAAGAATTGGGTAAATCGGGTTTTCATTATCACAATCTATTTCAAACTGAAAACCGTCTTCATGTGGTTCGGTTTCGGGACTCTCGGCTACGACCCGTCTAGCCTCCATGCAAAAAACCTCGAACTCACTTGGCTCCTCTTCACCACGCCTGAACTCACGGCTCATCATCTCACCTATCTCGGCTAGACACATCCCATGACCAGCAGCTTCTTTCAGGAAAATGGTGCAGATGGTTAGAACCCGTAGACACGCTTCACGAATCATTGGTAGCTCGTTTCGAAGCATCTCTGAGTCACGTAACGGGTCCAGTGCTTCAATGTAAGCGAGTTCATCTTCTGAAAACGGGATCGAAGCTTGTGGCCAATGGATCCATTCAAAATATGGATCCTCTAAACTTTCGGGCAAACATAGACCGTGATCAATGGGTATGAGTTCAACCTGTTGATCAAACTTTGCATTGTCATTAACCTTTCTAACAAGCAGATTACCCGCATGACGATCCGTGTTAAAGATCCGTATATCAAGTATACCGATTCGATGAACAGCAGAAACCGGGTAACTCGAGGTACCATGATCACTAGCATCAAAATCATGAGGGATAAACTGTTGTAATGAAGCAATCTTGCAAACATGTTTCTTCTTTCTGTCTTGTTTAATGTCATTAACATTGAAAACAGAATGAGTGATCTTCACAAGTGCAGTAGCAGGAACATTAGCAAAGTGATCATGATCAAGAAGATAAGCAGCCACTTCACGAAAGCCCGTTTCACCAACCCGAACGGACCGTTTCAACCCGGGCTGACCCAGAGCCTTACCCACAAATCCTTTCGGGTTATTGGGCGCAAACGGCTCTTCATCAGTCGGTTTCACAATGGCTACACTTTCACCATTACTGCTTCTAAAGTAATACGCACCACCAAGCCCACCATGAACTGGTATCGGGTCAACACCTGTTTTCAGGCCCATCACGATCTCGTTAACAAGCTGTTTAGTTCTTGAAAAGCTAATCGACTTGCACAGGATCTCAATCGGCCCGTTTTGATCGCGTTGCGGTGTATCGCGGCCCGAAGGAGATAAACATGGAGTTGAAGAGCTTCTATGCATCAGATTTCTTGTTAAAAGCAGAGGTGAATGGCTACGAATCATGCTAAGATCGTTTTTCAAAACCATATCTCCAAAACTTAAACAACTTTCTTCAATTGGAACATTAAGAGCAATCTGTAACCTTCGTTTAACCATATGAGCGTTGTCATTTCGATCTAATTCGATTCCTAACACGCATCCGGTTTCGGTTTGAACAAAAACCCGTCTGCTCCCGGTTGGTTTTCGATCGTTTCCATGGTATTCCTGACCAATCGGGCTCTTGAAAACTGCTACCGCCATTTGGGTTTGAACCGGTTAGAAGCTGGTTACAGAATCACTTATATTGTATGGTTCAAACACGATCATCAAACACCAGAATGGATTGACTCAAACACCAGCCATATGATTTGAGTCTAATCAGTGCGTTTCTCCCTGATCTGTGCACAAAAACAGAGGTTATTTTAGAAATTGACAACTTAATTCGTTAGATTAACAAATTAATTAGAGGGAAACACTCATGAATGTGGCTGGATTAGCTTATTGAAGCATGTTCATAAAAATATGCCAAATTTCAGAGATTAAGTACTACATAATGAAAATTAACAACTTAAAATCATAAAAAAAAAATCTGAAAATTAACAAATACTGAGTAAAAACTCACCGGAAAATCAGATCTGACGGAGATGCACGCACTGTAAACAGGAGAAGAACCCAATCGAATCAAGATTTTTTAATTTTTAAAAAAAATTTTCAATCGGAGAGAAAATCCAACGGAAAAAAGGGTTTTTTTCAAACATATATCATGAAAAACGAATTAAGAAAACCCTTTCTTCTTGATCTTGTTGTTGTTCTTGATGTGGGTTGGTTGATTCAGTGTATCTCCCTCTAAATCTGCCTCTGAATCACCGTATCTATATAGAGGCCGGGACAGTGATACGTAGATTGGGTACCAAAAGTAACTCCTTTCGGTTTTACGAGGAGTAGAATCCGACGGTTGAAATAAAAATCACTAGTGGTGAGCGTATCTCCATTAAAAAATTTATTCTTTTTATTTTTCTTTCATTTCTCTTTTTAAAAAGTCTAAAGAAGGTGTGTAAAATCACTTATAAACAGTTTGATAGCCTCTTAATGAGTTAGCTTTTAATAGTTCATATTAATGTGATCGAGCCGAGACGAGCCAAGCTAAGCTCGAGATTTTACAAGCCAAGCCGAGTCAGCTCAAAAATCTTTTCGAGCCAAAAATTTGAGCTGGAGTTCGTAAAAACCTTGAGCCTGTAAAAACCTTGAGCCAAGCCACGAGTCAACTCAATTTTTTTCTTCTCCACTTTACAAATACATACATACATACAAATATATTATACATTACATGTATATTTATATAAATATGTGTATAAGATATTAAATATATATAAAAATATATATTATGTATGTATGTATGTATGTATGTATGTTTGTGTGTTTAGTATAATAGGGAAGGGTTTCATAAAAATCTCCATTTTAGAGAAAACTTAGAAAACTAATTACAATTGTTATCAATCAATTTCGTTTTTCGTTTTTCGTTTTTTATTTTACATTTTGTTTTATTATAAGATTAGATTTGTTAACAAAAATAAAAAATAAAAAATATATATGTAACTCATGTTATTATATATGTGTAACTCATTGATTACATATATGTAACTTGCAAGCTACATATATGAGTTAGATATATGTAACTTTTTTGGTTACATATACGTAACTTCGTAATCTACATATTTTTATTAAAAAAATTTCTTTGTTTATACCATTTCTAAGCTCAATATAAAAAAATCATGATTTTTTTTAAAAAAATTGATTATTTAGTACGAGTTTTCTTAATTTTTTTCCAAAGTAATGAGTTTTTATTTGAACCCTCCTCTAGTATAATATATATGTGTGTGTGTGTGTGTGGGTATGTATACTTGAATATATATATATATATATATATGGTTAGGATATTATAAAAAGGCTTAAAACCTTAAAAAGCCTAAGAAGCCATAAAAGAATGACATGTGGATTAAGTGTCTAAGGGTAAACATGTGAAAACAAAAAATTAACTTACACATGAAAGTCACATGCAAGTCACATGCAAATTTCTCTTATTTTTTAAAACGCTCGTAACTTTTTTGTACGTTAATATTTTAAAAAAAATTACACCATAAAATCAAACGTTTTTTTATCTTTCTCAAGAGTATAATATTAATATATATTTTTTACAATAAAAATAATGACTTAAACCGAGTTTTACGAACTGTTCATTTTATGATGTTTTTTAAAATGTTATTTAAACAGAATCTTATGGTGTTTTTGTGTAACGTATCTCTACATTTATGGTGTTCATGTTTTATGGTGTCTTTCAAGTTATTTATGGTGTTAACATTTATGGTGTTTATGATGTTTAAAAGTTAATGAATTAAAACAAAGCATTTTATGATGTTTGAACACAAAAACACCATAATACATTTTATGATGTTTTTTATGGTGTTTTTTTGTAACACATATGTTCATTTTATGGTGTTTTTCGAATTATTTTATGATGTTTATGATATCTAGGTGTTAATGAAATAAAACAGGATATTTTATGGTTTTTTTAACTTACCTTTAAGGTGTTTACGTTTTATGGTGTTTTTTCGAAATATTTTATTATATTTATGGTGTTAACATTTTGTGGTGTTTATGTTGTTCGGATATTTATGAGATCAAAACAGGAGATTTTATGATTTTTTTTGTGTTCACTGTTCAGTGTTATGAAAATCTAGAAAACACCATAAAACACAAAATTCATATACACAAATTCAGGTCGGTTTTATACCAATATTATACTCGTTGAAAAGATAAAAAAATGCTGAATTTTATGGTGTAATTTATTTTTTTTTTAAAATAACGTATAAAAAAGTTATAAACGTTTAAAAAAATAGGGGGGGTGTTAAAAAGTCAACAATGGCTAAAATACTCATTATACCCCTTCAACCACTTAAATTTCCCCATAATTCTCTCCAATGATGTGGCACACTTACAAGTTACAACCATTGATCTTTAAAATCAATGGCTTAGATTTCTTCCCACACTTTTTATAGTTTTTCTCCTTTTTAGCTTAACCCTATACTATATATATATATATATATATATATATATAGGATTTGGTTCAAATAAGAACCCACCATTTTTGTGGTAACCTATTAACCCATTTGAGCCAATCAGATTCATACACATCATAGATTCCTTTTTGATTTTATGAGGGCATTATGGACATTTTATTAACACATTTAAGCCAATCAGATTTCACCCACATCATAAATATAATATCTATTTTCCTTTTTTTAAATCAAAGTTTCCCCCTTGATTTTTATACACTTATAACTTTTTTATACTATGTTATTTTTTTATAAAAATTACATCATTAAACTCGTTATATTTTTCTCGTTAATTCCATAATAGTCATGCCAATTTTTTTTTGAATTTTTTTCGAGCGTTTGTAATTACACCAACATAACGAACAATAAATATAATAATTTTCTCTCGTTTTTTCAAAATCTTTTCATCTTTAAAATGTTTTCGAGCGTTCGTAATTTTCTCTTATTTTTTCGTTTAACATGTTTTTTCGAGCGTTCGTAATTTTATCTCATTTTTTTGTTTAAAATGTTTCAAAATCTCGTTTAACATGTTTAACATCTTTAAAATGTTTTCGAGCGTTCGTAATTTTCTCTCATTTTTTCGTTTAACATGTTTTTTCGAGCGTTCTTAATTTTATCTCATTTTTTCGTTTTAAAATGTTTCAAAATCAGTGTAAAAAATGCATTTCGTTACATCAGTGTAAAACATCGTTGCATCAGTGTAAAATGTCGCTGCATCAGTGCAAATTACGAAAATTTTAAAAAAATTTTAAAAAATTATACTTGAATTAAAGATAAAAAAGTGACAAATTTAATGGTGAAATTTTTATACAAAAATAATAATGCATATAAAAGTTATGAGTGTTTAAAAAATTGTGGGGTAAACTTTTTTTAAAAAAGAAATCAAGTACACCCATCAAATCAGTGTAAAAAAATGCATTTCGTTACATCAGTGTAAAACATTGTTGCATCAGTGTAAAATGTCGCTACATCAGTGCAAATTACGAAAATTTTAAAAAAAATTGAAAAAATTATACTTGAATTAAAGATAAAAAAGTGACAAATTTAATGGTGAAATTTTTATAAAAAAATATTAATGCATATAAAAGTTATGAGTGTTTAAAAAATTGTGGGGTAAACTTTTTTTAAAAAAGAAATCAAGTACACCCATCAAATCAGTGTAAAAAAATGCATTTCGTTACATCAGTGTAAAACATCGTTGCATCAGTGTAAAATGTCGCTACATCAGTGAAAATTACGAAAATTTTAAAAAAATTTGAAAAAATTATACTTGAATTAAAGATAAAAAAGTGACAAATTTAATGGTGAAATTTTTATAAAATAATAATAATGTATATAAAAGTTATGAGTGTTTAAAAAATTGTGGGGTAAACTTTTTTTAAAAAAGGAATCAAGTACAACCTCACCAAATGTCTAAAATGCCCTTAAACAAATCTCATCCACATATTTTTTTGACTTTTTCAGATTGAATATGGACCACACATTTCAAAAAGCTTTTTTTTAACAACCAATCAAAATGAGTTAATAGGTTTACACACTTGGAGTGGGTTACCATTTGAACCTTTCCCTATATATATATATATATATATATATATATATATATATATATATAGGGGATGGAATTTTTGATAACCCTCATCTTTTGCTACAACTACATAACCATCATCCAATGGTTACTTTAAAAAGGTAAGTGTATAGGATCGTGACACGTGTCAGATTCCTTTTTTTTCTTTTTTTTAATATAAAGGGCATTTAAGACATTTGTTATTTAAGTAAAGTTTACCCCTTTTTTTTAAACATTCATAATTTTTTTATACTATATTATTTTTTTAAAAAAATTGCACCATTATACTCGTCTCATTTTTCTCTTTAATTTCGTTATAGTCTCGACTAGATTTTTTTTTTTTTGATGTCATGTATTTACATCATTGTAACGAGCTTAAAGATATCAAATTAATTAGAAATTTTTTCTAACAATGGTAAATTACAGTAATGTAACAAAAAATAAAGTAATGTAACACAAAATGAAATAATTTACAATGACATAATTAACGGTGACGTAACACATTATTTTATTTTTTTCTCTAACAATGATAATTACAATGATAAATTACAGTGATGTCATAGAACACATTATTTTGATTTTTTTCTCTCACAATGATAATTATAGTGATGTGATTTATCATTGTTCGAAAAAATTTAAACTAATTTGTTGTCAATGTAAATTATATCACTGTAATTTAAACCAAATTCACCGAAAAAACCCGAAACCGAATTTTACGTCAATGTAAATTACATCACGATAAATTACGTCAATGTAAATTACATCACTGTAATTTATCATTTTTAAAAAAAATTCAAATAAATTTGTTATATTTAAGCTCGTTACAATGATGTAAATATAGGGCATTTAAAAAAAGTAAAAAAAAAATTAGTCGAGACTATAACGGAATTAAAGAGAAAAATGAGACGAATATAATGGTGCAGTTTTTTTAAAAAAATAGTATATTATAAAAAAGTTATTAATGTTTAAAAAAGAGGGGGGAAAACTTATAAGGGGTAAAATGACTATGATACCCTTTTTAATATTTTAATGAAATGCTTATGTGTAAATTTATGATTGATTGAAATTGGTTATGTAGTTGTAGCAAAAGATAAGGGTTATTTTTTATACCTTGCCCTATATATATATATATATATATATATATATATATATATATATATATTAAAATCAAGTCAAGCCAACCCTCGCTAGAGCTCGGCTTGTTTTTAACGAACTTTTGCCGTGTTTTTTCAAGCTTTTTCAAGCGATGCTCAAACCACTAGCTTTTTTAAAAGCCCTACAGTTCATAGCCTCTAAATGATTAAGAGATAATATTAATTCTAAATGGTTAACATGTTACCTCTTAATGTTAGAGGTGGACAAAATAACTGATTTGGGTTTACAAACCGGTTCCATCCAAACCGGTTCTCAAACCGAACCGGTTTTGACCATCCGTAGTTCAAACCAGACTAGTTTCAAAACCGAACCGGTTTGGTAAAAAAACTGATTTGTGCAACCCTACTTAATAAAAAGATTGTGAAAGAGATAATATTATTTCTTAATTATTAAAAGATTATGAAACATTAAAAAGTAAAAAAGCTCTTAGGTTAAAGCTTAGTAATAAAAGCAAAGTTTTTAAAAAACATTCATGTTTAGAGTTTAAACTCAGATAAAATATAATTTAGAAAAGTATATAATTTAAAGTAATATAGATGAGTATTTCTTAGTTATTATAAAATAATAATAAATACAATTCATGAAAATAACATTTTCATTAATTTGGTATGTCGCTTATAGTCTTTATAGTTTTTATTAATGACAATGAATTTTATTATAAAACGACATCTAACAATAAAGAGCTAGAACTATAGAATATATAGTGTGGGTGATATAATGGTGATACGTTCAATTAATCATGTTGGGTTGTATTCTGTAACCTCAACATGACAGATACGTTTATTTGTCTTAAGTTTACTTAAAATCATGACATGACTTTAGTTATGTTCATGTTGATACGTTTAATACTTTAATGCTTATTTGTGAATATAAATTAAGCTTTGAAACTTTATAATAAATAAAAGAATCAGTGGGTCTTCATCAAATGAAATTTTGTTTGTGATTGGTGTTTTTGTCTATCATATCTTTTTAATCCAATTCTCAGTTAATAAATTTGGTTTATGTATTTAGTTTTAAATTAAAAAAAATACAAATGAAAAACACTAGTAATTAAAACTAATCACCAAGGTTTTTCAAAATCAATAAATGATAAAGATTTTACAACAAAAAAAATATTTTTCCTTCCAAAACTAAAAATTTATGAGAAAATTAAAATAAAAATCAAACTTAATATTTTAACGGTTCTTAATTAACCTAGTAACGTTTTAAAAACCTTTAAAGTTTAAACTAGTTAATAGATTAACTCTTTTATTAAACTAGTCGTATTTGTTTATATATGTTGTGTTGATGTTGAACACTTAATACATATGTTATATCAACGAACCTAAAATCTCTTTATTTTTATATCTTGTTTCAAATTAGTATTTGTTAATATTACATGACTTTATAGGTGCAATAATTATTACTCACGTATCATTTTTTTTATTCTCATACTAATGTAAATCATGAGTCATTAAACATAACAAATAAATACTTAAATCTTCATTCTAAATCATTTAATATGTAACACAAAACTTATTTTTGTGATATGTTAATGTTAGGGAGTGTGAATACAAGTAGTTTTATAAGACTTTGGTCATCTCATTAGAACTCTAATCCGGCCGATTGAAATGTGATCGTTGCCCACTTTTGACTGTCGCCCCTTGTTATTAAAATTAAAAACACATCATAAATACTCATTTATTCTTATCTTGTTTGATCTTATCTTCCTATCTAAATTACCAACTCATTTTATCATCTTATCATGGATTTTAATAAACCAAACTTCAACTTGAACAATTCATACAACCAATACCCAAATAAGTTGAACAATCTATACAACAAAAACCTACATTTTTTCATCCAAAACCGTCCAAGTTCAACCAATCAAACAAACAAACTAATCCAGTATATTCTTACTTTTCAGTAGGTCTGGAGGAAGGATTGATGCAAACCTTACTCATATCTCAGTTTAGATAGAAATGTTGCTCCGAAGAAGTCTCTGGCTCATAGCTATCGTTTGAAATTAATTATTCAAACGCTTTTAACGTTATTTTTGCAAAATAAGTAAAATAACGTTAAAATTAGTGCAATTTTACTTTAGGCCTTTGATGACCAAGACATACATACATTATGTGTGTGCACCGCACGTGCGACGTGTCCTAGTTCAACCAATTTATCCAAAATCCTATCAACACCATCGGTTGCAACTGTCCTCAAATGGAACATCAACCTATTCATCAAACCTAACAAATCTGTATTTTGCCGATTAGGCATCTCAACCGATCCTTGTTTTTCCCCTAAACACAACCCACCTAAGATGTTTCCAAAATCCAACCCATAACAAAAACTAAAAAAATTAAGAAAAGAAAAAAAAAACAAAACAAAAGGCAACCTTCTCCATCTCAACTCGAAATGCTTATGTATTCTATTACTAGGTTAGTTCTTGTGTATTACACGGATTAAATAAAAAAAATATAAAGAATAATTATTAATGAAAATTTAGAAAATATAAGATGATAATGTAAAATACGATTACAATTTCGTATTATTTAATATTTTAAGTATTATAATAATATTATTATATCTTTAAACAAACTTTTTTATAGTTTGTTTTTCCTTAAACATTGTGTGTAAATAATTGTTTTTAAAAATTTTATAATATATAATATCTTTTTTTTAAAAAGTTTGTTTTTAATATTAATATATTTTCATGTATTAAAAAAACTTTTTTTATTTAAAATTGCATAAAAAGTATATTTAATATTTAATATCATTATTTAATGTTTGATGTATTTAATAGGAGAGAGAAGCGGGAAACTAATGTTGAGATGCTCTAAAATCATGTTATGTGACACTAAAACCTTTATTTATTAGTATAGGTAGATTGGTTAAGGCATTTCCAAAAACACCTGCTTTGTAACAGTTTTATTTAATTTGTCGTTTTAATGCTTATTCTATTTTTATTCTTTACTAGCCTTTTAATTCTTTTTTTTTTCTTTATTGAAATAAACAAACTTTTTTTTTGAACGGCTTGGTACAACGACACCCAAGACGGGATTTCAACCGTCTCCTCGGATTTGACGCTCTGGGGCGTATGCTCGAGCCCACCTTAGGAGGAACCCCACAACTGGGTAAACCCCTAACCTTGCTTCAGCAAATATGCATCAGCCCGAATTCGAACCCAAGACCTCCATAGAAAAGTTAGGAAGTAACTATTAGGCTAGAAGCCCTTAGTTTGAAATAAACAAACTAACACCATTTTTTTGAAACATCATTTTTCAACAATTAATTAACCAAATGGACCGCGAGAATACCGTACCCCGGACATGATCAATAAATGGAGGGGCATAAGTCGAAAGGTGTCAAAATTTAACTGGATTCTATAACTAAATGTATAATAACCGACATAGTGGCATAGTGATGTCACAATTGAACAAAATGCACATAAAAAAATATAAAATGAGATGGGTGTGGCGTTTATCTTCATCAAAGCTTAAAGGGTATCAAAGAAAGTAAGAAACAATCAAATGGGAAACATCTTGAAAGTTAGAGGATCATAATCTAGCATATAAAAACATCATAATTAAACAAGTATCCAAGCCTCATCATATCAAATTACTGTCAAAATAAACTTTGCCCCAGTTTTATAAGTTATGTTGTACGTCTCTTTATCTTACTTTATTCTTTATTAATTCTTGCTTAATTGAGTTGGTAATAATCCTCTCCTCTTTCATTATTATGTTTCTTCATCCTCTCTCGTCAATCAAACAATATTTATAGGATTTCAATTCATCTATCAATGCATGTATTGAAAGTTTATTTAGATTCTAGAACCTTTGTACATTTACAGGGTTCTTTTTACAACTTGATCATTATAATTCGAGTGCTCGTTATGAATCTTTGACATTTGTTTTGTGTTGAATGTTTGGTTTGCTATTGGAAATTTAATAGAAAACATGTCTTCATTCGGGAAGATTGTAGGAAAGGAAGCACAAGAAATCACGTTGCATATGATAAAACCCGAATTCAAATTCTAAACCATATGTTTTATGCAAAAAAAAATAAAAATTGAGAACTTTTGTTTGATTTGTAAGTTTTGATTTTCAGCGTTTGTTTTTCAATCAATTTAGAATATTTGCCCTAATGATGACATTTGTCTTGATGTTGTTATTTCAAATAAAAAAAGTAATGCATAGACAAGGAGTTAATTACAAATGAATTAAACATGTTAAACTTTAAATAGTAATTAAAAACACATGTGTGTAAAGTGTAACGTGACTAAAGTAAAATGATCGGTAACGAGATACTAAAGATGCTATTGCTTATAAATTTTAACGTTATTAATGTCTAAAGTACGTGGATGATATTTGAGCCGTAAAGGCATAAATAACACCTTTTTTATTTTGTGTTATATGCTTTTAATTAGAGTTTGGCAAAATTCATAATTTTAGAAATTAGGTTATTAACATTTTCATACACATTGAAAGCATTTATCATATTTTTTTTCATGGCCACATTTTGTTTGGAGACGGGCAAAAAATATGGACCGAAAGAAAGTAGAAGAACCAAACATATGGATTGTATTATTTTTATTTCATATTAATTATGTTAACTAATTATATAATATCATTCCTGATCCTAAATAAGTTTTTAGCAGCACATAAACTTTCATGCATCAATGGACATGTGGAACCTCTGTGTTTTTTTAATATGTGTAGAGTTAAATAATGAATAAAAATTTGCAAGATTGTTAAGAGTCACATGATTACTTATATATTATATAATGATGTATGCTGACATGTACTAACATAACAAAAACAATTATATCTATTAGACAAATTTTAAAAAAAAACTTTAGCGTTGTCATCCTAGACAGATATATGTATTGATATATGTTAATATATACTAGTAGCACATGTTATCACATAGCAAAACAAGCAGCCGGGTTCTTTCTTCAAAATCGCAACTGATCGTTCTCTGATTTGAATGTAATGTGCTGTTAGCAAATTAGATTACTGAAATTCGTATTATGCTCTTATTTTCATTCTAAATAACATATTAATTACGATCATGTCACTAGTTTCCTATAAACCATTGATGAAATCAAATATACGGTCAAGATCATTTCTCATTATTTTTACAAAACTATCATTTTGTATAACATCTTTACTCTCTCTCTCTCTCTCGGTATTATCAAATGAAAAGTCTATTTTTCTTTAATAATGCTAAAAATTATTTCTATAACATTTGAAACTAACTCAAACGAACTCCGATCGAACTCATTCTGACGATGTTGGAACCGTATCGTCGAACTTTACAATATTAGTTTTTAATTTTTTGATTTAATGTTTAGCTATAAGGTTTATGTTGTAGTTTTTGATTTTAAGTTTTAGGTTTTATCTTTAGGCTTTAAGGTTTCGTTTTAAAGTTTAGGTTCTAGTATTATGATTTATAAGTTGTGTTTAACGTTTGGGGTTAGGGTTTGACATACATACATACATACTGATATACACACACATACATATATATATATGGGAAAGATTAAATAAAAAAGTATATTTTGCATAACAAGGCTAAAAACGATTTCCAAAACCTCCGAAACCGACCCGAATGAGCTCATTTTGATGGCATTAGAACTTTCTCATCGAACCATACAATATTAGCTTTTAGATTTTATCTTTAACAAATACTTTTAAAGTTTAGATTTTAGGTCTTGGTTTTTGAGTTTTGAATTATATCTTTAGGTTTAGGGTTTGTTTTTAAAGTTTTGGTTTTAGTATTTGGGTTTATTGTTTATGATTTAAGGTTTGGTTTTTAGGGTTCGACAAGCCGGTTCCAATGATGCAATAAAAAAAATGAATGTGACAAAATAAGGATTATTTATTTATTTATTGATGTTAACGGATTTGCACTTCCATGACTTCATGTTCAAAGTTTGACTTTGACCAAACATCCACTTGCATACACTCTCACGTGAATGCTGATTTTCGTTTAGAAGACTTGCAATACTTGTTTTGAGATTAATTTAATATAGTTATTAGTTATTATTATTATTGTAAATAAAGGACTTCCATATCAGATTAGAGATTCGTATATATGATTGAATCAACAAAATTAAAATCTATTTATATATCTAACTTTACATAAGAAATTCATAAAAAAAAAACAGTGAGAAAAAACTTCATTAATAAATAATCCAAAATCTTAAAATTCTTGATTTCCTCTTTGTCAATCAATTAAATTGAAAAGATTAATTAAATTCACCATTACAATCGTCCCTTAAAACATGTTTGATTTTTTTCAAATTGAAAAGAGGCATAAGTTTGCTATTATACAGTTTGTACTCTAATATCTAAAATAAAATTAATTGGAGATATTTGTCACTATCTTAGGTATTTACTTTTTTTTTATGTTCCAATAATTAATTAATTATTAACAATATGAAATTAATTATAAAGTTTATAAATAAACTTTTTTTTTATTCAAAAGGCCCTTATTTAAATCTCTAAATATCACTAATTTCAAATAATATTTATTAAAATATAAGAAAAGAAAATTGATGATACTAAACTTTTTAACGAGTGATTTGAAAAATAATTTCAAATATTCAATGTAATTGGAGATTTGAATATTAAAAGTATATTATTTTTTTTTTGAACGGCAAAGATTGTCTCCTCCTACTACTCCAATCTAATTACATCATTGCATGTGTTAGAACCCATGACCTCCATTCTAAGAGGCAAAGCCTCTACCAAGTGGGCTAATTCCACATTGGCAAAAGTATATTATTTAAATAATAAAAAATAGATAACATTTCAGAAATCCAAGGTGTATTAATATAAATTACAACTTAAGTTAATTTAACTATGTTAAAAGAGTATTTAAAAAAATTAAGTATACTTTAATTATATTAACATTTGTTAATTATGCAAAAAAGTTAATTCCAAGTTGAAAAGATATTTTAAACATTAATTTAACAAAATTTATAAATGTTGCATTAAACTTTATTTATTTAGAACCATTATTTTGACAATTACATATGCTTAAAATTTATATTATATTTAATTTAAGTTGTGTAATATACAAGCTTATTCTAAGAATGCAATATACAAACTTTTTAAAGACAACTTTTTTTATTATTATGTACAAAACATTTATTTATTTAAGCGTATGTAACACACGAGATGAACATAGGAAGGCCGGCCCTTGAGAGAGGCGAGGTGGACGACCGCCCCGGGCCCGATATTTTAGGGGTCCAAAAATTTAAATTTTTTTTATATCATATAAGAAATATATAAATAACCATTTAAAAACATATGATTTTAAAAGGTACAAAAAGTTACTTTCATTCTCTTTAAACTGGAGTTGTTTATCAGTTCAGTTAATGGTTTATTTGGTATAGTTTATTTAGTTTTCAATTTCTTTCCCTATAACCGAACCGAATTTAAGAAGCGGTTCTGTTCGATTTCAATTAAAAACGAACAAAACGAATAAACCGATTAAAACCAAATTAAATAAGCCAGTTAAAAATTGAATAAACATCTGAATAAACTGATTTAAGTCGAACAAACGGGTTAAAAACGAATAAACTGAATTCATCCTTATATATTATTAATAAGATACTAAATTTAAATCCGAATTCAGTTTAATCGGTTAATCAAATAAACCGAATTAAAAAAAAATTGTAATGACAATAGAACCAAAAAAACGAAATTCAGATACGGTTAGGAACCGAATCGAAAACCAAATTCAGAATACGGATACATTTATAAACCAAACCGAATTTGGTACGGTCTTTTTAGTTACAAATACGGTTTGGTTCTAAGCACCTCAATTCGCCCCGGGCCCCGGATTTTTTTTTGATTCTCGGGGCCGGCTCTGGAACATAGTATATAATAAATAATAAATAAATAATTGACTGAAAACATGTCTTCTTGTGATATCTAGGAGCATCGAAAGTACTGAATGCTAATAAACTTAATAGGTTGGGGTTATTGAGGTCAAAAATGTAAGTCGAGTTATTCGGGTCAAACCAATTAACTCGAATTGTTAATAGGATTGGATTTCAGGTGTCTCACTCCCTTATTTTTTACGTCTCTCTTTCCTAGTAAATAAGTGACCCACGCCCCTCTCTTGTGTTTTCAATATTATAATTTTTTTTTTCTTTTGCTCTTATGTTAAATAATTAAAATTAAAAATTTTCAACTATTTCATATAAATTAATTATCAATAACTATTGATTAATATTTTTGTTTAAATTGTGTAGTACATAAAACATATGTATAAACCAGTTGCTAATAAATACATAATTGAAAAATAACTGATAACCGACACGAACCATAATCGATTTTAAATGAAACCAACTTTAACCGGCGGTTATGGTTAAGCCAAGTCATTAGCCGACTTTAACCGAACCGAACCGATTATTGGATAATTGTTTTTTTAAAATTTACGTGCGTGGTTTTTTAAGAAGTTATGCTGCAAGTCAAGTTTAAAAGGTGAAACATAGCTTTTTACAATATGAAAATATTATAGGTTACATGTGAGACTAAATATATTATAAAATGAGTTGAGTTCACATGGTTTTACTTTTTGTTTACTCATTCTTAGTCAATTCAAGGTTTTACAAGCTTCACATAGGTTTTTATCATCAATATATCTTTAATCCACAAGCTTATTTATAAGTTTTCTTAGTTTTTCAACAACATAATTATTAACCAAACTTAACCGAAACCAAACTATAAGCGGTGGTAACCGATTAACGGTTAACCGATCAATTGGTTATGGATTTCGGATTAACCGGAGTAGCAATTTTGGTTATGGAAATAGCCATATCCGCATCGAACTGAATCATGCACGCCCCTACTAATAAACAAAAAACTTGCATACCAATATGGGATGCATGACGAAAAATTTAACAATTCCAAAATTAATAGTACTGGACTTCGATGAATGAAATGCAAAACATTTGACTAAATCAATTGAATAAGAATAACGCAATAGACGAAGGTCAAGTTTTACAAATCCAGAACTTGGAATTGATTTAGAACAACCATAAGATTTGATTAAATCACTTGAATTGGTTTTAGGATGTTTCACTTGCCGTACACATATAACATATATATGTGTGGGTCATCAAGGAGTAAAAGTCAAATTACACTTATTTTAACGTTATTTTACTTATTTTTATGAAAATAGTGTTAAAAGTGTTATGATGATTAACTTAAAACAATAGCTTTGAGTTGGGTATTCATTTGGAGCAACCTCTCTTTCCCAACTGTGATAGAGGAAAGGATTGTCTTCATCTGTCATCTTCTGATCGTACTGAAAAGTAAAAATAAAGCAGGTAAGTTTATTTGTTTAATTGAATAACATTTAGGGTATATTTAATTAATATTTGATGGGTTTCACATGCAAGATTATGTAAATATGTAATGTAACAACACCATATTCCCTTTCTTTACGTATAAAATACAAGAAAATTTTATAAGTCAATATAAAAGTTCTTTTCTTTACGTATCGAAAAATTTATAAGTCAACCTAAAAGTTGTTTTCTTTACGTATAAAATACTTGAAAATTTTATATGTCAACATTGAAGTTGTTAATTAACTTGATCATGTTTCTAAAAAAATAACACTGACTATATTAAGTTTATGGGTTGGAGGCGCTAGAAAGAGATTTTTGACACGTGACATGCTAAAAACATAAAAAACAAAAAAACAAGTACAAAAAACAAAATGTAGTACAAAAAAAAACAAAATTTAGTACAAAAAAGTAACCAAAGTCCAGTATAAAAATAAAAAATATAGTACAAAAAAATAAAAATACATTACAAAAAAACAAAAATATAGTTTAAAAAACAAAAATCCAGTACAAAAACAAATACTGAACAAAAAAAAGGGTAAAAAAATAAATTTCTGGTACAAAAAATAAGATTTATACATAAATTATTTTTCATTTTATTTTTTAGCATGTAACATGTCAAAACTCATATAAGTTCATAGTATTGTTAGACAAAAATTCTTTCATTTTTAATATTTCCTCTAAGATTATGCTTAATTTATGAAGGAGCTTAATTTTAAAAAGGATTTCTTTTAACCATGAAATTTTTTATAATAAAAAATGTGCTAACCTATGAGATAAGAACGTAAATCATAGCTCACATTGAGCATGTGACATTCAACAAGGTTAAAAGTATGCCGGGCAAAATTAGAGGCATGGGTTAAGGATTGTGAGTTAAAATGTGTGTGAGACATGATGGTTTTAATGAAAATCAATTTGGGTTTAAATGTGTCACTTTTAAAAACATTGATTTATTTCAAGTTAAAATAAATTGTAATGAACAAATATTTTATTTAAATTATAAATAAACGAACAAGAACAATGCTCGTTCGTGTTTTTCGGTTCGTTTACGGCTTTAACATCGGGCCATTTGGAGGTATTTTATATGGGCCGGAACTGGTGGGCCAAGTGCATTGCGCATATCACATTAGAGGTGGACAAATCGGGTTTTTTTTTTAAACCTGTTCCGATTCGGTCAACAAAGTCAAGACCCAGTTCCGGGTTATGACCGGTTCCGACCGGGTTTTGCCGGTTCCGGTTCGAGTTTTTCCGGGCACAGGTGGAACCAGTTCCGGTTTCGGTTCCTGTTATAATTTATCAGAAAAACCGGACCCGTTTGTACCCATCGGTCAGGTATGCCCGGTTCAGGTTGTCGGTTCCGTTTTTTTGCCCACCCCTATATCGCATGGCCGCGTGGGTATTGGTAGAAAACACATAAAACACACCATTTTTTAAGAAGATAAATTATAAAGTTAAATATTGTTATTAAATTGAATATATAGAACTAAAACATAAAAGAATAATATGAACTTCGAAGGTATTTTTATATATTATTAAGTTTCAATCAAATTTAACTCACAATATTTCTTTGTTTCTTTTTTGCATTCTAATTCAATTTTATGATAATTTATTTAGTTAAATTGGGTCAGGAACTAAGATGATTATAACTTATTGTGTTTATGATTATTAAAGAGTTTTATAAAAATACATGTTATCATTTACAATTAACAGTTTTAGTTGCACATTATGTTCAAGGCTACCAACAATATTAAGTACAATATGTTGAGTAATTGCATGTTTAACACAACACTATATATTTTGCTAACATTAAGGATATATAGAGTGGTTTCACTTGTTAGGGTGTTAAAAAATCTGAATTCAATCATTCGAATGAAAAACATGAAATTCCAAGCCTGAATTATCTGATAATTTAGACATTTGAATTTCTTATATCTGTAATTTCAAATTCGGATAGTTATTTAAAAAATAAAGATATTTCAAATATAAGGACATTTAAAGTATTAAACACCCGTATCTCATCTGTTTGTCCTCATTATCCCACCTCAACTTTTTTTTTGAACGGCAACTTTCAATATATACCCCAAAAGAGCCAGCAAGATGCTTAACAACACTCTTGGACACCAAAAGACAATTACAGCAAAACACCAAAGTACATTAAACAAAACCCCCATATAAATAGGTATGAGTTAGACCACAAACTTATGCCAATCTTCCATTGTCAAAAAGTCCCACCTAGCCCGATGTTTGACCCAAAAAAAGCTTAGAGATTGTACTTCGATGAGTAAACTTTGATACGTTTGTCTTATCCCTTTAAATAACACTTCATTCCGGGCATTCCAAATACACCACAAAGCTGCCAAAATGACCGCATAAAATGCTTGTTTTTTCTTACAACTCCGTGGACCTAAGGAAGTCGCCCAAGCTGGGTTTTCCAAGCTAAAATGTTCACTTTACTGGGAACCCAATTATTCCATTGGAAAATATAGCGTTCATTAGTTACAATGGCCTTCGAAATTAGCGATCTCAACGATTTGGCATTAAACACTCCCTTTGAATCTCCAGCCCATACCCAGCGATCTTGACCCTGCCTGAAAGGAAATTGTTGAAGAACATCATCACACCTTTGAAACTCCAATAATTCCACATCGGTAGTCGGTTGTGAGAGCCAATTCCAATTGACATTATAAGAATGATTATCAAAAACCATCCTCTCACATGCTTTCTTCCGTTCTAATCTGTACAGCACTGGGAAGGAGTCCGCAAATGGCTTGTCACCAGCCCATGTATCCAGCCAGAATAAAGTCGAAGAACCGTCTCCCATATCAGTTCTAATAAGATGTCTCAGATGGATATTGAGGTTCATTAATTGGGAATCGATCTTGATGATATTCTTCCATATACCCGTAAATTATTCCACCTCAACTAAGTCCAATAAGTTGCCAATTCTAATTGTTTTGTATGTACTATATGATATGTATTAAAGACCAATTGGTACAACAATATTATATTATAGTGATGTTTCATATAAGAGGTCATGAGTTAGAATCTTAAGTTTTATTGCAGAAAAGATGGACGGGATTATGAGTGTAAACGAATCAAGACAGCTCGTGAAATGCTCAGATTCGGATTTGTAAAAAGCTCGAACGAGCCGAGCCTTAACAAGATCGAGCCCGAGCTCAAGCTTTACATATCGAGCTCGAGTCGGCTCGCAAGCCTTAACGAGCTTTTTGTTTAAATAACTTTTATTGATTATGTTAAGTTTTTAGATCAAGATACTGTCAAGAACACAAAGAAGAACTAGAGAGAGAATTCAGTAACTAGGAAGATTTGCAATTGAAACTAACTTCAAAATCAGTTACAACAATAATACTTGACCCTTATATACTTGGGTGCAAGAATATTCACATGACACAATTAGTCCCTAGACTTATAACCCATTACATATTACAGATTATATTAAGTATATATTTATAAAATTAATTATTTTTTTGTATAAATTTACGATAAATATATTTAAATCAAATATTTTATGTTAAATTTGGAAAATATAATTATAATATAATTAAATTAGTAACTAAAGTGAATAAATTAAAAATTAAAATCTAAACGAGACGAGCTCGAGCCTTATTTAGTCTAAACGAGCCGAGCTCGAACTTTAACGAACTCGGAATCGGCTCAGCTTGTTTCCAACATAGACGGGATCACTATGCTACTAATAAGACAAAAGAGTAACTCATTTGTTAGAATAGTTTGGGTATTCTTGTCTTTTGCTATTAATGAAAAAGTAAATGATATGAGAAATAAAATTAAATAAAAAAAAGTTAAAAAAACAATCAACAAAACTACTAAAAAAGGGTGAGGCCGCTCATGAGAAGCACGTGAAAAGAGGTTTTCTTTCAACCCCGTGAAGTTCTTGCCACCGCCGGCGACGGCCCGATTAACAGATCCTTCTTCAACTAGTAAGATTCAAATACACCTCATTAATTTCTTCACAGATCTAATTTCTCAATTCTTATCAATTGTTAACCATCAATTTTCATCGGATTCATCGAAATTCATGAAATCTTTATCAGCAGGGAAGATGAAATCAAGCAAAGCGCACCAGGAAGATGATTACGAAGAATTCGGGGCCAAGAAAGACAACAATCCTTCTTCCAAAGGCATGCTTTTCCCTTTGAATCCATGATTCTTGATCAATCAATTTGAATTTCCGAAAACGAATTTAATTTTGCCCCTCAAAAGATCGAATTCTTGTAATATGTGTTCTATTAAGTGATTTATGTGTTTTCATTGAAATGGGATTGAAGCAGATGGGAAGAACAGTGATAAACTTGATGCTACTAGGTCCAAGCATTCGGTGACAGAGCAGCGGCGGAGGAGCAAGATTAATGAAAGGCATGTGTTTCATCATAATCACTATTTTTGTATATGATTCTTTGTTTATGTGTTGTGACAATATTATGAATATTTTACTGGTTTTCTTACCAATTGCCAACAAATACTATGTGTTTAGTTTGTTCTAGTAACATAGTACTCAGTTTAGCATCCGTTTTTGGTGATTGATGCAGTGTGTTTTGTAATTTAATGAAATTGGTTCGATCATTGCGGAAATGCTCGAATTGTTATCCAAGAAAATGAGGGAAAGAGGGTTAATGCCTGAGTGAGATAATATTTTGAAAGATATGCAGATCAATCAGTATGAAGCATAATAAATATATATAGACGTCCTTGTTCTTTTGTGGTTCTTTCATCATAATGATCCATTGATTTGTGTAATTTTTCTAGGAGAATGTTAATTGTTTAAGCGGTTGTCTGTAACTTATACAAACTTATATCCGTTATTTGTGTTTTTGAAAATCTTGTAACAAATACTTAATGTTGTTATCAAAAGCGACCTCTCTTTCCCTAGGGATAGAGGCATGGTTTGCCTAACATCTCATCTTTCCCGGACCTTGTTAATAGTTTTGCTATGAGTGTGATTTACCGGATAAGGTTGCATAATAATGTGTATTGAAATTGGGGCGCGTTTAATAAACACTACCATTATTCAACAGAGAACTGTGAGAATAACATAAATACTTGCATGCTGTGCATGTTAGATATAGTGGGGGAGAGAAAGAGAGATGGTTATGTGATTTTATAACATTCATGGGTATCACAGTTAAGCAACATGTGCGTGTGTTTATGCGGCTCGTGATTGAAATTGGCTCTCTATTATTTAAATATTGTGGATTGGTTAAGATTAGTGGCCTATAATGAACTTGAACACTTCTTTTCTTCATTAGGTTCCAGATATTGAGAGATTTGATACCAAATATTGATCAGAAGAGAGATACTGCATCATTTTTGCTGGAGGTAAATCAATCAAATATAAGGATATTTAAATTATTATCATTTTTATTATTGTTTGAAGGAGAATCATCTTAGTCGGCTGGTGAATGTTCTTGCAGGTGATAGAGTATGTTAAATATTTACAGGAAAGAGTACAGAAGTACGAGGGATCTTACCAAGGTTGGAGTGCAGAACCCACCAAATTAATGCCCTGGGTAATCACTCGATAATTTGGCCTAATGTAATTATTGCTACTTGTAATCACAATGAACAATTTTAGTTGGTTGAATGAACATATTATGCTTCTGGTATCTGATTATTTAGGGTCAAATAATCATCACCATACTAACTGCAACAAAACTGATCGAACGGGTAGAATAAGATTACCTAATTACCCCTTCTTAAATCTTAACCTCATTTGATAGATTGTTGCTCTAATTTCACAAAATCTTTATTATTTTTGGTGATTTGTGAATTAATTTATTAAATTTTTGATAGTTACAACTGCAATCGACACAAGCACATCCAAACACCATCTTCTACAACCCATTTTGTTACAACTTACTTTCTGTTTTTTTTAATCACAATTTATTTTAAAGCATACATCTAAGTTGCTATATTTTCTGTCATAATTGAAGTTTATGCAAGCAGTGTTCATTGCTTAAAATCTTGAAATATGTTGAAATATTTTTATAATAATCAAAGCTGATTATCCATTTTTTTGCCATGTAGAGGAACAGCCATTGGCGGGTCCCAGGTTTTGGTCATCCACCTGTTATAAAGCCTGATTCTGGCCTGAATCCATCATTTCCTGTTAGATTTGATGAAAATGCCTCAATCGCCCCATCCATCAACACGGGCAGACAAAATCCTGCTTGTTCTGACCCTGGTGGAAATGTTAACTGTAATCTGATGGATTCACAACCCGAATTAGCAAGTAAAATGTCATTGCCTACTGTACAGCCAAGCATTCCTGTCCCTATTCAGCAAGCTGATGGCACATTTTCCCATTCTACCCTTCACTGTAACGTCAATATGCAGTCATCCGATGTCCCTGTTGCTGGCGATGCAAGTCAGCAAGAGGAGCTGACAGTTGAAGGTGGGACAATTAGCATTTCAAGTGTTTATTCTCAAGGGTGAGTGTCAAAACATGTTTATTTTTTGCCAATTTCAATCCATTTACTTGTTAAATTGGTTTATTAGAATAATTATAATCTCAAATGGGCCAAAAGAATTTAGCACTAAAAAATGGCCTAAACTGGTTGAAACATGAAAGTCACTACAAGTGTATTATTATTTTACGTGACCTTTTAAATCGTTTTATCAAGATGTTATGTCATTATTGTTATAATTTTGTTTTTGCAATCATATTTAAGGCTCTATTTATTTGTTAAAAAAGATAGACAAACTTGTTTGCTGGTAGCGAAGAGGCTCGTTTTGCCATCACTTGTTTGTCACAAACTGAATTGTTATTCATTAAATGTTTTCATGATGCCTTATATTTGGATTATGAAATAACTTCATCATATGCGTTTATGAGCTTTTTTCTTAGATATCTTTTGTGTGCATGTTTGGTGTCACAGGCTACTGAATTCTCTTACACAAGCACTGCAGAACTCGGGTGTGGATTTGACTCAGGCCACCATATCGGTACAGGTTGATCTTGGGAAACGAGCAAATAGAGGGCTGACATCTGGCACATCCATTGCAAAGGTACAAACATTTTGCTTGTATTTGTGTTGACAAAACCAAATCTTGAAGGTTGAAATAAGTTTATTTGAATTGTGTCCAGGAACATGAGAATCCTCATTCTAGCAATCAAGAAATGGGCCGGTTTCAAGTATTTAACAACGGGGAAAACTCAGATCAAGCTTCGAAAAGACTAAAGTCTTGATACGCTGCTTCTGAAGCCTAGATTGAGTCTTTATTTCAAGTATACTTGTAAGACGAATGAAAGTTGTACATGTGTTGTTTTTGAGTCGTTGGCAACCGGCGAAATCTGTGTTCTGGTGTAGAAAGAGGTGCATGATGGTTTCTGCTTGGTTGGTAGTGGTGGATTACTGTTAAATTCTTTGGCTTTGCTTAGTGGTTTTGATAAATAATCGAATTTATGGATATGAATATGATTTTGTAAGTTTAGAGATTTGGGTTTTGTTTTTATTGGTGATTGAAGATGAACCCAGATTGAAAGTGATATAAAAATTAAAATTTTTTTGGTGGTGTAAGTTTGATTATATTATTATCCTGCTGATGCATGTAAATTTTATTCTTATATTTAAAAAAAACTAGTTGGTTTAGCGCGCGATGCTGCGCGACAACATTTGGTTCAACACTAAGCAGTAAAATTATACATGACTGGAAACATCTTGGTTCTAATCAAAGTATCAAACATATAAAACATAACCAATTACATATAACAACAAACATCCAAAATCTATTAGTCAATTAATGTAATTTGACCCAAGAACATAAATGAAAAAGAGTTAAAATCAAAACAAAAGTTAGGATACAATGACCTATAAAATCACCAAAAAAAATAATAACAATTATCAATTTGAAAAACCAAGCAGAGGCAAAAGACATAAAACCAAAACTAAAAATTGAATGCAGTCAACGATTAAATTACCTACAAATAACGTATCTTAACAACAATGATTTCATAAAAAATATCACATTGCATGTTCAACAAAATAATTAACCCTATGAAACAAAGTGAAGTGTGAATACACATCAATGAGACAAAAATTACACCATCTTAACACCAGACTCTCTTCATAGTCCATGCCTTTTGTTTTTGTGTGTATATGCGAAAGAAAGAAAATAATCAACATGTATCGACATGCAAATTACTTTGCTGTCTGTATGGGCATTGCATCAAGAATTCCTAAAATATAATCGAAGCATGAGGAAAACATTCAAACTCTTCAAACATTGTGTCCCTTTCATACTAATCTATCATACCTACAACACATTTGATTGAATCTAGCCAACAAACCAAGACAATGACCTTGGATGCTTTGATGAAGTCAGTAAATAATCACCACACGTGAATCAAAATATTGCCCATTAACATATGAAGTGGAACACAAAAGAAAAAAAAAACCTTTTTATACTAAACTATCATTCCTAAAACCTATTTGATTTCAAAAGGACAATTCCTAATTCATCTAGAAATTGACTGAAAACAGTTATTAGAGTGAATCTAGCCAAGAAACCAAGACAATGAACTTTGATTCTTTGATGAAGTCACTAAAAAATCACCCCACCTGCAACAGAGGATCGCCGATTAACATATAAAGTGGAACACAAAAGCAAAAAAGAAAAAAAAAACTATCACAAGCAATTGCCTACACAAATTAGGGATTAGACAAACAAACCGGTGAGACAAATTGAGAAAGAAAAAGGCGTTGAGGCAACCTGTGAAACAACTCTTGTATAGATAGGAAGAAGACGCCTGTAACAGAGGATCCATTTCTCTCCTCTGTTGAGTATCAATCAACGGGGATGGCTCAGAATCGTCGATTGATAAAGAAGACTACAAAAACCCATAGCTAATACCGTGGCCGGTGGTAGCTGTGTTCGTCGGAGGAACCACTTCCAGAAAAAGGTATTCTGTTTCTCACAGGTTGAGTCGGAAGTCGAATTTCGGATCGGGACCTCTTACTGTCGTCGGAGGAGCCGGAGAAGGGGAGCTCCCGAAGTCCTCTCTTTCACCAATTTCTATCCCAAGTTCGGCGGAGCCTCCGTGTGTAAAAAACGGTAAATGGGTCGGGGCAGGAACCCATTACTATTCCTTTAACTTCTAAATGTATATATGATAATATTTTAGGTTAAAAAAGCAATTCTTATGATTTTTTCATATTCGTAAAATTTCAGTTATTATAAAATGATACTAAGAGTCAAGAATCAAAGGGGTGGTGGCGCAGTTGGCTAGCGCGTAGGTCTCATAGCTATCTGAGTTATCCTGAGGTCGAGAGTTCGAGCCTCTCTCACCCCAATGTTTTTCTTTTTTGTTCCCCACTATTACGTATCTTCCAAATCTTTTGATAAAATCAAACATATGACAAAAGTTGTAGCAAAAAAACAACAGTCATACTATTTTACCTAAAAGTTGTATAGGTACGTAAAACGGAGTGTTAAATGAGACTTGCCCGGTTGATAAACGTGGTTACGAGTAGAGGTGGGCAAAAGACCCGGAACCGTTTGTATTCGAACCGGTGGGTACAGACGGTTCCATATTCTCAAAGAAATTGGAACAGGAACCGAAAAAAACGGAATCGGTTCCACATTTAATCGGCCAAACCCAAACCTTAACCGGTTTAAAAAAAAATTGGTTTACCCACCTCTGTCCAAGGTATAATTTAGTTTTTAGTATGTAAGAGTAAGATAAATTTTGCATTCAAAAAAATAATTATAATAAAGTTGTAGATAAATAGGTACATGTTTCTTTTATTTTAGTTTTAACAAATAATATTTCTTTTTTCGTTAACCTTTGTATCGTAAAAAATACTTTTTTTTCTTTGACCTTTGTATTGTAGAAATAGTTACAAAAAAATTATGTGACTCAATCATACCAATTTACATGTAGTAGAAAACAGTGCTTGAGAAATGATGTGTATTCGAATCATAAGAGCTAGCAATCGTCGATATGCTCATATTGTTGAGAAATGATGTGTATTCGAATCATAAGAGCTAGCAATCGTCGATATGCTCATATTGCTGACGTTATTGTTGTGATCAAAGACACTGTTCCAAACATGTCTCTAAAAAGATAAGAAGTGGTCAGGATTATATTTGTCCTTAAGCTAATCTCCCCACGGATTAGAGGCTTAGGGGTTGTTTGTTTGGGTCTGAATAGGTCTGAATGAGTCTGAATCTGAATAGTTCAGATTCAGACCGTTTGTTTTCTAGAAAGAAAAAAAAACACGTCTATCAGGGGCATCAGAACCCCAATCATTGTTTGGTCTCACCAGCGGATCACCCATTTTCCAGATCCGAACATCCCTCTACCCTCAAACCAAATATATTCTTCCTTTCACACCATTTCTCCTAAAAATTCGTTCATGTTTTGTTTGTCTTAAAATTGAATGGTTTGGGTCAAAGTGGCTTTCAATTAAAACAGATTCGGATTAAATTGGTGAACAAACGGATCAAAGTAGGTTGCCTGTTATATTCATTTGGAGGTGGTTTGGGTTAAAATGGCTTCTAATCAAAACAAATTCGCATTAAAATGGGTAAAAAAAAAAGATCAAAGTAGGTGGCCTGGTTGGTTTTTGTGACAGCTATTGCAACAATCAATGGAGGCGAAAGTGGTTGTTGCAACTTGCAACAGTGGTGGTGATAATGATGGCATCATTACCACTGGTAGGTAGAGTAATTAGTATTGTCAACCAACGGCTATTGGAGGTGTTAAGACCCGTTTGGACTGGTTCTAGTTACCAACTTTTATAAGAGTGACCCCTGTTGATCCATAAGCAAAATAAAATTTGGCCAATATAACTTACTTATTAAAGAAGACAACAATACAAGCATAATAATGAGCACTGACCAAATTGAAGTTATAATTTTGGGCAAGAAAATAAAAGTTTACAGTTATTTATAAAAGCCAATTGAAAAAATATATATATATTTATTCTGACTTAATATATCTATATAAAATCCATCTTAACAAAGTTTTTTAAGTACAGACAAAAAACCATACTAGCATCTTCTCAACCCATATTACAAATGAACATAATATGTTTTAATCAAAAAAATATATAAATGTTCACCATTTCACTCACTTTTGATCTTCAATTTCCTGCATTTATATAAAACTATGTTTTTATAGTAGAGAAACTCCATTTGGAAGTAAAAGAAAATGAGTTTATTATGATATACTCACAGGATTGTCAATCTTGTCAAAATCATCATCAAAAGCATCATTATCACCATCGTTATCACCATCATCTGAATGTGTAGAGGATGAAGATCAAGATAATGGAGTTTAAACAAAACAGTAATTCAACTATTTTGCCCTTAAAAATTACCTGGATGCCCATCACTGTCATCAAGATCTCCCAAAAGATATGAATCTAAATCCTGTTCAGATGCAGATGTCTTGCTTTTCAGCTTTGCTTCAGCCGATTCGTGTCCAACAGCAGGAGTTTGATCATTTTTTTCATTTTCTGTTTGTGCTATTTGTTTTAATTTGCTCTCCTCTACGAACTTCCTCTCATACCTATTAATATACATGCATAACAAAAATTAATGATAAAAAACAAGATGTTAATCAATAAATCCCATCACATTCTAGATTCTAACTGGGAGCAAAGGGTCAAATATTCAGAATCATCATTTCATAGTGAACTTTATCGCAATCTCAGAATATGTCAGTACCATCAATTTGCATACTTATAAATATAATCAATGACATTGAGAATTTTAAGATAAAGTAGTCACATACGGGGATACATGAGTGCTCACAAGTGTAAAATATATCCTCCAGAATCTTCCATCTTTCATGTGTCTCGGGCATAATTCGTATCTCAACTTTGACACTTCCTGAAAAACCATGATCATGATAAATATGCTTTTATTACTATCCTGCATGGTAACTTCTCCTTAAAGAGAAAGAAATTCAAGAAAGACTTCTATACCCCCTGTTCAAGAACCAAGCAACATCGATTAAAGTATCACCTGCATAGATTGACTTTAGAATGCACATGGTTGTTAAAGTTCTTATGGATCAACAAGCACATCAGCGATTTGTGCGAAACATATAAGAAATAATCTAATATTCTAACTAATATGTATGCTGTAAATCTTATGCTATGGAAGAAGTAGTATTTAATATGAGAACAAGACATGTATGTTAATCAATTTAGAATAAAATAAATTATTTATATTTAATTACGTTTCTTGCATACACGTATATGTGTCAATACCTTGACAGTAGTGAGGACTAGATTTGCATGTTTCTGCTGCCATTCTGAAAGATCTTGCCTTACATTAGATACAGTAGCCACATCAGACGCCAAATCATCTAAGGGTCAAGAAAAAAAAAGTTCAGAAAGCTGGATTACAACACATGTATATCATCCATCAAATGCCAATATAACCACATTCCATTCTACAATTGAAATGTGCATTAGGGAAAATTAGTACCATCATTATAGTTGATATATTAAATTTAAATCATTGCTTAGAGGCTCTTGACTCTTGTTCAACGTCTCACAATTATGTTAGTTAATCCACTCACATTCCACGGAGAACATGTTAAACTTCATTTATTATATTAAATCTATAATCTAACGATAGAAGCCTAGCAAATATTTCAACAACATTCATAATCCAAATGAATTTTAAGCTGAGAATCAACGATTTCGGCATTCATAGTGAAAATGCATCTTAACACTTTCGAATTCACTAAATAACTAACATTATCAATCAGTAGGAATAGTCAATAGTAGCATAGAAATCAGTAGGAATAGGCAACCTGGAAACGGAAAATTCTGGAATGTGGATAACGTGAGGCCTTTGACGAAGCCTCGTAGATCCTCTGTGATGCCGAATTTTTCAAGCTCCGACTCCGACGGCGAGTCGGATGAAAACGACGACGATGTAACCGAGAGAGAGGTGAACTGATCGGAGATTGAGAGGATCGCAGCGTTTTTGAGCTGATCGGCTTTTTTGGAAGCCTCGGCAGCAATGTCTTTGGAACGCTTGGCTGTCTCGGAGACGATGTCGGCGATTCTGACCGGAGAAGACGTTAGGGTTTGAGATCTCTTTGTGGCTTCTTCCGCTAGTGATTTTGCCTTCTGCCAGAAGGTATCCATTGGTGTTGTGTGTGATAAACTGCTGAGTGTTGAAGTCGGTGGATGTGGAGTTGTGATCTGTGATTCTGGAGGTGAGATAAAGTTACAGGCGGTTACAGTTAACAGTCGATCAACTGATGCCAATGTGCAAAATGTTAATGTTAAAAATGTAATTAACTTACCAATAAGACATCACATGTACCTAAGATTCTTTTAAAGGAGAGGTCTTGGGTTTAAATCCCTCCCGTAGCAAAAAGAGGGTATGAGATGGTCATGGAGTTTTCCAGTATGGTTTCCTTCTGGGTGGTTGTGGTGGCTCATGGGAGGTCTAGGTAACTAGACTTTGATGACATGGCCTGAAAAAAGTGGGTTCACACGATTGAGACCCTTGACGTTCAAAAAAAATGTAATTAACTTGAAATAGTTTATTAGTATAATTAAGATTATAATTATAAAAAAATCAAGTAATGCCAAACAGATAATCAATCATTGAATATGTGCACACCAACACATTTTATAATATTTATCTACAAGCTTGGTTATTTACGTGCTACCTTTTTTATTTAACACCTCATCGGTATTATACACTTTGTATAGGTTTGTATGAGATGTATAGTCTCTTCTGAAACATATTGATTGGTCTCGTATATGCGTCGTATATGACCTATACGATGCGTATAGGAGTTCAATCATTGACACTGAGAAAATTCTGACAAACAATGGTTATCTCATATACGCCTCATATAGGCTTATAGGGGACGTATAAAGGGTGTGAAGAGAGCAAGGTTGCAAAAGTCGTTAGACGCTCTCAGGTCGGAACAGCTCCTTGGAGCGAGTAATCGAGGAGTAATCGGCCTAGGCGGAGAGTACTCAAAAAGTACTCGGCATCGGAACAACTCTATGAACCGAGTACTCGGCTTTGCAGGCCGACTTTTGCGACCATTCAAGAAAATGGGATAAGTGTAAAAATAACAAGTCCCATATTTATATAAACAAATACATACATCAATCAGATGAGTTATGTACTTGTGTTTTTTTTTAATAGAGGCCTCGTATGTTTTTTGAGTTTTATGATATATAGTTATAACGTATAAAAAACATATGATTGGCAAATGTTATACGGATAACATAGCATTTTTTTTTACTCATACGATATTTATGATGATACTATTTTATAGTTTGATAACATTGCTAGTTATCTAATTTATTTATGTAGTAAAATCCTTTTGTCATGCGAATTCAGCCTACTGGTTGGGGTTTCACCTTGTGACCAAGAGGTTATGGTTCGAGCGTTTCCAGGGGCAATTTAAAGTACATCCAGTTGAGGGAAGAAATCTTGAGCTTAATCTCGGGTTCTGTACCAATGAAGGGCGAGGGATTACCCATTCCGGCCAGGGGGTTCCCGCGCATCTGGTGTGGCCGCGTCTTTCATTTGCCTGGTAGGCCCTGTTATGATAATATACGTGATATGTATGATCGCCGCCATTAAAAAAATGTAGTAAAATCCTTTTTGAACTATAACGCCTGGTTTTTATTGGCTCTCAACATATATTGATTTAAAATAAAATAAAACTCATATTATATACAATAATAAAATGCTACATTTAAACTAATAAAAATTTTTCAAATAAATATCTTTTTAGAAAATTTAAAATGTTATGTTTAGTCATTTAACATAATAAAATAATCAGGTTTAATAAAAGTGTGACAAGTAACACACTCTTAAAATCTCTACATTCTTCAATTTTTAAATCAAATATTACCCTCTTGTTTCAAAATTTATACACTTATAACTTTTTTATATTATGTTTTTTAATAAAAACTACACCATTTAACTCGTTATAATTTTTTCTTTAATTCATTATAGTCATGTCAGTTATTTTCCTAAAACGTTTGTAGTTACACCAATGCGCGCAACGAGCAGTAATATTGTTACACTAGTTTTTCATTTTTCAAAAAACTAACCATCTTTAAAGAAAATCCCCTAATTTTGAATATAAACTACAATGTTGTTTTTTTACAAAAATTAGACTAGTTAATAAATTTGGACTAATACAAGTTAGAGGTGCTATCAATGTAGTTAGTTGTAACATCAATATAAAGTACACCAATATAATACGTCGTAACATAAATACAAACAACAAATTACGCAATAAGCTATAATTATATCAAAGTAATGATATGTATTTAATGTCGTAATGTTTATAGAAAATACAATTGTATAAAGACTTATGAGATTTTTTTTTAAAAATGAGTGATTTTTTAAATAAGGAGCTTTTCAACATGGGATGAATTTTTTTTTTTTAAAAAATAATGAAAATTTATAATGTCAATGTGACAACTAGTTTACATCAGTGTAATCACGAATAATTTGAATTTTTTTTTGATGAGACTATCTTGAATTAAATATAAAAATAATAAGTTTAACAGTGTGAGTTTTATAAAAAAAATAACAATGTTTATAAAATATATGAATGTTTTAAAAATAAGAAGGCAAACTTTTATTACATAACAAGATGTAATTACACCAATGTAATGAGTTATATTTAATGTTCAGGCTCGTTTACAGTAGTGTAATCACGAACATTCTAAAGAAATTTGACAAAACTATGTTTAAATTAAGGTATAAATAAGATGAGTTTAATGATGTAATTTAAAAAAAATAACAATGTATATAAAAGTTATAAAAGTTTTAAAAATAGAAGGGGTGAGCAGCTTTTTATAAACAAAATTATGTTTAGCGTGCAAATATTTAAAATATAATTTTAGAAATTTCAATTTCTTCTTTTTAAACATAATACAAATAGAAAACTGTTAATATACTAGAGATGATATCATAAAATAATACATAGACATATAATACTATGTGACAGTAACATGTAGAGTTTTAAAAATCTAATAATCTACATCTACAATTTACATCTTATTTTAAAGTCTTTAACATTAACCTTACTTTTTCACAAAGTCATATATTAAAACAATGTCCATAGAGACGTGTAATACTATCATATCTTGTCTAATTCACTATTTTCAAATTACTTTTGGCTTGTATCTACTCCTACTGCCCTTAACATTGAGGGTTTCTTTACTCAAACTGGTATTGTCGTTTGTCTTTTTTTCACATGTCCAAATAATCTCAATTGATCATAATATCATATCATATTTGCCATTGTCATACGCCCATACAAGTACTCACTTCTAACTATTTTTAAAAATCTTATTTCTTATCATATGTCTTGTGTGTTCACACATCCACCTCAACTTTCAACGGAAGCACGGATTGATTATTTTAAACGGACGTATAATACAAAAAACCATGTACTTAACAAGTTGTATAAAATTTATCATTGATGTTCAATGAATAGAACAAACTGATAAATCATGAGTTTTAGCTAAACTCACGAGTCACGATTCAACGCAAAGAGTGCGTCACTAATGGAAGTATCCTTCTAGAAATGGTTAGAGGTGACAATTTTTACCCATGTCAAAGGAAATGTGTTGGTTTGGGTAAACAATTGTAGTATAAATGTATAATGGGTTGAAATGGGTAACATCATAATATTGACTGGGTTGAGATAGGTAGCACTTAAGCACAATACGGGTCAAGACGGGTAATCAAAAAAGTATGTAAATGCAATGGATTCAAACATTTAAGAATGATTAATAACATATTTGATGAAAAAATCACTAAAAATAATTAAAAAAGACTATTTGTTTACTTATAACACATATTAAGTTAAACTAAATTAATGTTTTTTTAAGAACAATTCATTTAAACCCGAACTAATTTTGCATAAAACTCGTCCTGACCCGCACCCGTCCTGACCTGCACCCGTCCTGACCCGCAGTCATCCTGACCTGAATCCGTTCTGACCCGTTACCCAACCCGACCCAACCCAACCCGCCCATTTTGCAAATGGTTAAATCCGTAAGCGTTGCAACATAAATTTGGCGATACCAACAATTTGTGTGCTTGAAACTAAATTCATTATTCATTTTTACCTTAGACAACCAAAATTCTAATATATTTCACATCTACAACGCAAATGATGTTCGGTAAAATGATAAAAATAGCCAATAAGTTAAAAAAAAATAAGAACATTTAATTGTAAGTTTGTACTAAGAAAGTAAGAATCATGGCGAATTGGTCGATTTGGGTGAAAAATTGTTATGAATAGGGCGTCGTCTTCTCACGTATGAATAATCCATGGCAGTGAATTGAGTCGGGTCGGATCCTTGTGCTTTAATCACCATCACATCGTTCCCTCTCTTCAAATTTTCACCTACATTTTGTGCGTTCTCTTTGTGTTTGAGGAACACCAAATCTTGATTTTCATGTCCTTCTTCCTGTGCAAAACATAACTCTAAAAGTGAAAATATAGGGGATCGACCAGAATACATGTTAACTTTTTTTAAGCGAGAGGGGACAAAACTAATATTTTTAACAAAAAATAACTTTTCAGCCAAAAAATTAACACTGCCTAAGGAAAAAAGATGGCGGTCGCCCCCCGGCCCTATTTGTATAGTAGTGTAAAAAAACTTAAAATTTGAATATTTTCCCACATTTCATTGGTTAAAACCAAAGGAGTAGTTATTGAACACCACATGTCTAGTTAGGCGTTTTACTTAGTTTCACACTATTGATGGGCTTTACGGATCCTATTAACAAATGAAATTGGCGACCCACCATAAATCGGTTGACCTATAGCGACGACATGTTGCCGCTACAAGTTGAAAAGGTAAAAAACTTTTTTGGTGACTATAGCGATTACTTGTCGTCGCTGTAGAAGAGAATGTAGGAACAACAAAATCTCGTCGCTATAGGGATCGTTACGATAAAGTCACTTTCTTGTAGTGTTAAGGTATAGAAAGTTACCATCTTTTTTAGCATCAACTTTCTTGAAAGCCTAAGAGAATGAACCCTTTGGTCATAACCTGCAGAAAATGCAAACATATCATGCATCATCACCATGCATAAAATATGAGAAAATTTGAAGGGAGATTAACATATACCTAACTCTTGGCAAGCTTCTATCTGATGGCCAATGTGAAAAGCAGCATTAGTTGCCATCAAGACTGAAACCCTAACACACAACAATATTATCATCATGACAATCATCATCCCCAACCTTAATTTGGAGATCAGTGGTAGCAATAAGGTAGTTATATATATATATATACACACACACATACACACACATACACACACACACACCATGTGTCATGAGATATATACATGTTCTTTTGTAGGTGCTGATAGAAATCAAGTGACATAGACATAATTCTCATAACTGTGTGTAATCAGTGTGTGTGATATAAAGATAATACACAAAAGCACAAAGTGGAGAATTTCCATAACAAAATTTGTGTGATACGTTTAATATGATTAAATCTGCGAACTATTTCTGGTAAAAGATGGCAAAAAAAGTGATGCATAGAATCCACATTAAATATAGGTTTTGTGTGACAAGAAGCTACAATTGATAACACCATTTTAGTCACATTATCACCATATATGTTGAGAAGACCATTCTGTTATATCAGATTTAAACACATGTCTCTATCATACCACCAAATAGCTGAAATTTTGTTACATGTGATCCAAAAGTTCATCTCATACTTTACTTAATCAACTAGCCAACCAGGCACACCTTAAAGTAACAAACCTTAAAACCCGAAAAGAAATTCGGTTATATAAATCCTATATATGCCAATGTGAGACTATTCCACTTGGTAGAAGTATTGTCTCTTAAAAAGAAGGTCTTGAGTTCAAATCCAAGCAAGGAAGGAATATTGGGGTGTAGTTTAGAAGTAGGAGTATGATAACATGACTGTTAAAAAATATATAAATCTATATGATAATAATTAACCAAGTATTGAAAGTTTGATCCCATTTTATTTCGTTAGTCCATTAAAGTTCCTTCTTTTTCTAAGGATTATCAAGAATTCGTGTTAGACAAAAATAGTTTGGTTATGATCTTGTAATAGTGATTGTTTCTTACAAAGATTGATGTATGCTCAAATCCTTACGGCAACTAATGCTCGAAAAAATAAAGGAAAAATTAATCTGAAAAGCAACCTCATTTTGAATAGAGATCTTTGGTATAGGCTCTTTGTTATTTTTACAAAATAAGTAAAATAATATTAAAATTAGTGTAATTTTACTTTTGTCAATTGAAGGCCAACAAATATATATATTATATGTGTGCACCGTAAATAGGATATTGTGAAGGCAATCACATATCACCTTTTTTTCCATTAGTAGTAAAACTATAAAAAGTTCCAAGTGTTTTAGACTTTTGGGTCCTTTGCATAAAAGGTATACATGTGTATATATGCAACGAAAATATGAAATCGTGAATGAACAAAAATTATTTCACTCGCTATGCATATTTCACATCCATCCACCATAACTTAAGCTTTGTCTGGTCTACTTTAGAGATGACGACAAAAAGATGGATGTGATGTACCTATTTGCCTCATCTTCTTCTATATCACTCCTCAAAAAGCAATGCTATGTCTTAGCATATGATTTATTTGTAGTTTTAAAGTAACAACCAAAATTTCACACCCTATTTTGTAAATTATTTAACATAACATTTAACATTAATTTACTTTTTAAATAAAACATGATTAGAAATTTTACATCCCATTTTGTAAATTATTTAATATAAACTTAATTCCTTAAACATAATTTTCTTTTTGAATAAAACATGATGCAAAAATTTTCACAAACAAGGGAAACAGAAGACTTGCAAATAAGGTTATAAGGATTACAATCTACATCCAAACAACATTTTTGTTATCAAAATGACACAACATTAAAATGTTAAGGGCACATTTTGATCAACCATGTGGTCCACTTGCCATCAACAAAATATAATCAACAAACATTGACATCAATGCTAGAGGTGCATGAATCAGGTTCTTATCAAAATCGTTCGGGTTCTGGTCAATGAAAGTTAAACTAGTCACAAACTGGTTCCGATATCATGTCAATTTTCCAAACTGATACAGCATAATTGCTGTCTCACTTTATATGTTTCACATTTAAGTCATGTAAGTCAAAAACTTGAACCGTTCAACATACGAATGGTATTATGCATGGTTGTAAAAATCGGCCTAGGCGGCACCTAGGCGCTAGGCGCCCGTCAACTGTCTCGATTTTGGCGTAGGCGGTGCTAGGCGGCCTAATCAGATTTTTTTTTTTTTGACTTTTTTTGACTTTTTTCTGGTATAAAGGGACCAATTTCATGATTATTTAGACATTTCTCAACCAAAAACCATTAATGTCTCTGAAACATCAAATCCAGCTAGTTAAACATCAAAATTCATCCCTAAACTTTGAACTCAGTGTTTAAGTTTGCACTTTGAAGTACTTTATTTAGTATATTTGAGTTTATTTTTTAAATTATTTGAAGTATTATATTAAATTATTGATATTAATGTGTGTATATAATATATATTTGTAAAATTACATATAAAAATTCCAATCCGCCTAGCGCCGATTAATCCCTATGCGGTCCCTCGCCGCCCGACTAGCGCCTAGCGACTTCTACAACCATGGTATTATGTTGTATACTACAACACATATAACACAGATGAAACACATAAAGCATAACATATCTCTAACAAACAACATTTCCTCACAGATACAAATGACACGTTTTTTTTTCCCTTAAATAGCTTATGTTAATAAAAAAGGATCACCCCAATAAATTTGAAATGGTACCTACTAATAACGAATAACACACTAAATGAAGTTAGAAACCAAGCACAACTCCGGAAGAAGTTGCCATATAAAAATTTGATTTGTAACTATGAAAAATAAATAAATCGACATCTATGAAATAATAGATAAATGAATTTAGAATCTACAGCATAAAAGCCCATGACGCCATCCACGATTCTTCTGTAAATGTCTCCTGTCAGCTTTAGCCATTCTTACAGGACTGCTGTTCCACTCGTTTGGCAATCTACAGTAAACACAAAAATGTTGGTGAATTAACATATGCAGTTTGCTATGAAAAATATGAAATTCGCACACTTTTTCTACGGGTGACAGCATATGAAACAACCTGAACTAAGAACATAAATAATCAAGTTTTCAGTTATATCTAACCCATTTAATAAACAGGTAGAGTTTGGGTTGACTTGTTTAGTTAAATGGATCATGTTTGGCTTGACCTGTTTAACCAGTTAACTAAATTGTCACTCCTCAACCTCTTTGATGTGCTTAGATAAATGGGTTGTCCTTGGGTTAAACAAAAATAGGTTTGTTGGCTAGAGTTGTCTTTTAACACATGAGCCGTGTTCATGTTTAAAGACTCAACCTACAAATTTTAAAGATTCAACCTACAAACCCAACATCCAAACGCGGTTGACACCCCTAGCTTTTTATCTACACGGTTTAGGAGAATCTGCTAATTTATTGAGTTTGTTATTACATGGGAAAGGCAAAGGATCTGGTGCTAGTTGTGCTGCTATCTGATCGGAGAGAGGTGCTTCCAGAAAATGCTATTGGCCCGGAATAAGTTATGTGTTCTGAACCAGGACCGACAACAGAGAAGCTTGACTCTCCTTCACCACGGTGAATCGGGTTAACTATTGCAACTTTATCTGAACCCATATCCTGGAACTTAGGCGCACTATTCGGTTCTATGGAAAGTTCATCAACATGTTCAAGATTCTCAATGTTAAGAACATGTTCACTACTAGATGCTGACTTGGTATTGTTGAGATTCAAAGTATTGCTTGTTTCTACCGTGTTTCCACTCACATCGGGTCTTTTTGAGATTTCGTCTGCAAGATTCTGCAATTAGGAAGAATACAATCAGACCCAAAGTCCCAAGGTTGCAAATAGCAAGAGAAGTTAGATTTTGATTCTGTGCCGTAATAAGTAAAATAGTAAAATACAAATTCATATGCTTTCTAATCATATACGAGTTGAAATCCATTATTTCACAAGTACTTTTTTAGTATGAGTCAAAACAGTTCATGTTGGGTCAACTAAAACTCTTCATATGGTCTGTTTGAGATGTACAACATAATCCAAATTTGACTCATTCATAAGTCAATAATGCAAAATCTAGTAGGGCCGTAAGGGGGAAAAAAATACTAACCTGACAAGGCTGTTGGTCAATGGACTCAAGGAGAGATTTAAGTGACGGAAGAAGTCGATTTTGTTCCAAGGAGGGCAAGCTGTTAGAAACTACTTGCTCTTTTAGAGCATTATCTGATAAATTGTCACTTGAATTAATCTTTTCTTCACCGGACTGCACTAATATATCTGTACCATTAATGTCAGTAGCTTTTGAAACAGTACCAGACTCTGAAGAAACCACAAACCCGTCAGGGGCACATTTGGAAATTCCATTTCCAACGTTATTGTCATCTTTAGAAAATTCTTTCAATTCATTTGAACCAATAGAGTCACTAACTTCTTCCTTGTACTCACACTCATTGTAATCAGGTATCGAATTCTGTAAATCTTGAAATGGAGTCTCTGTTGGAATACTTGTGTTGCCCATATTTGAACAATCCTTGATATGACCATTTACATGTAAATCAGCATCAGCTTCTTGGGTCCCAAAAATTGCATCAGATTTGCTTTCAGTCACTTCATCATGATTATCTCCAAAACTCATATGATCAATACCAGGTTCTAGAACAGGCAAATCATTATCAAAGTTCACATCGGTTCCAGAACAAAAATTAGGTTCCATGTAATAATCATCCATGGTTGAAAATTTCAACATTTGAGGATTCAGCATCTCGCCATTATTCTCATCAAACAAAACCCTTTCTCCATTAGGTATTCCTTCATCGACACAGATATCCTTAATGTGAAAAGCACCATCTTTGTAACATATTAACAACTCAGGCAGTTCACATTCCATAACATTTTTATCTGTGTAAAGTTCTGCTTCTTTCTCACACAATTCCGACTGTCCTAAAGATATTCTCAACTTATCATGATCAGTATTCGAATGCTCAAATTCTTGATTCCATAAGTTGAGTTTCTCATTCTCTTCGTCTGATAAAAAAGGGTTTATGTATCTTCTAGGGCTCTCTTTCATGGTTTCCTTCAGTTCATGTTCATCTGTGTCAAAGTCATTTCTGTTGGATTCAAATCAAGTATAGTATAGCTACCATTTCTTTTGGAGGGTACAAAAGGAAAGGAAAAATTATTGTGACATGTTGACATGCTGTTTATAGATAAACAGGAAATACTACAATTTTAGTCAACTAACAACTCATAAACCATTAGTGAATGATCAAACTGTACCATTACTAGCACTACTTTAACAAATAAAAAAAAGTTCATATTGAGATAATAAATGTGGAATAACATCTAGTTGCTCAAAGTCAAACTATGTATTGTCACTAATTCTTTTAAATAGTCAACAACTTGCCCAGAAGCGGAAATTAAAATAGAAATAAAAGGATGTCAGCAGCATCTAACCAAAAACAAAACTTTAAAAGATTCATAAATCATAATAAGACAACAACTTCAAAGAACAACAAATGAGGGGTAATTGACTATTCTACAACATAGAGAGAAGTGGAAAAAAAGACAATACAGAAAAGTTAAAAAGTTATATTAAAAAAAATATAAAATCCACAAAGCTCATTTCAAGAGGAATTCCACTAGCATAGAACAGCTAAATAACTTTTTTATATTTCTCTGGTTTGTTCCCTTACAACCTTCTTTTTTGTCAGTTTTATTACCCTGCTAGATCAACATCCCCAATTTTTTATTAGGGTTTCTTGCTAGAAACAAATAGCACTTTACAACCACATCAGTAATCAGCAATCACAAGATTTATTACACCCTAAAGCAATCAAACTCTATGCAGATCTAAACAAATTCACAATTTGCAAATAAAGAGAGTGAAGATTGAAGGTGTATATACAAAATTAACCATTACCTCCACACCAAATTAAACACTAATCCGTCTCCATCACTGCAAAACACAAAAACAGCTTTAGATTTTTTGTTTCCCGATGGAGGGTGTAATCATACACAGAACCAAAAGAAGAATGACACGATAAACTAAACAAATAGCCATAAATAGGAAAATGAAGTAAACATAAAGCAACAGATCCGAACTTTACGGAAAAGATTGATTCACATAAACGAAAAGCAAACAAATAAACAAATTACATAGCATTTGATTCGTGTATGCCAATATGAAGCAAAAACTGATCTCGAATTCGATCCCCTTGCAAAAAAAAATAAACAAATAAAAATAAAAATAGCTCATTGAAACTTAATTACTGTAATCATCTGTATTTTACAGTGCATTTATTACACATACATAGACAGATACCGAATAAGAAGCGCCTCCATTTGAAAATCTAGCATTAATGACATGAAAAAGAAAACCCTTACAAACAACAAGTTATTAATAGCAACAAAAACATACAAAATATCAGGTAAAATCTCATTTTAATTTTTTTTTCTTTAAAGAAAAAAAAAAAGAAAGAACGAGAAAATAACGTCTAAACTTGCTATTAATCTTAGGGTATATGAATTGCAAAGAAATAATGATCCTGAACTGATAATTTCGAAATCGCTCACCGGAAAACTTAGAATTCGGTTGAGATTTCGTCGACGGCGATCTGAGTTTTACGTGTAGATGATCGGAAGGTGTTCGCCGGCCGGTAGGAGGTTGCCGGAAAAGTGAAGAAACAGAAGGTGAATCTGTTTGAAACAGAGAGGCAGTCAGATGAAATTAGCGGAATGAGAGCAACTCATCACCTGTTAATGGGGATTGGGGATCTTTTTTTTATATTTTAAATTTATATTTATTTAATAATTTTAATATTTTAGGGATTTGTTTGTGGGGCCAGCTGTTTTGTAACATGGGGGCCCACTTTCCACCAAAACCACCATCATTGGGCAAATGGGTGGTTGTTTCGTAACCATGGTGCCACGGTGGCATGTGTTTTCCCTTCGCTCATCTCTCGTCTTTTACCATTTTGTTACGAGCCATCGTCTTAAAAATTAAAATGGTTCCATGGTTAGAATTTAAGGTTATGTGTAGTCGGAGTGACCCTGGTCTGAAGGGCCTCGGTCACACCTTCATGACGCCGGATTCCTGTTCACATGGGCGTGACGATGGGGAGGCACTAGGGCAGTCACGGAAGAGTACTAAACGTTGGGGGAAATGAAATTGTTGGGAGAGACCGTTTATTCAACAAAAAAACATTTACTCAACTTCAACAAAAAACTTTTACTCAACAAAAAAATTTTCCAAACTCTCCAAAGGAGCTTTGGAAACAATCTTGAAGCCGTTACAAAAATTTGTCAACTTACAAAAGTGAAAACAATGCAACAATGACGTTAAATTATTGTGGATTCCAACCGGTCACCTAACTTGTCGCACGCGTAAAATGGTCGAGAAGACAAAGGAACGGATAATAAAAAATATAATATGGAGTGATTTTATTTTAATATTGTTTTTTTAATTTTATTATGTAACTTTTTTTAATTTTATTATATAATTATATTTTAGTTTTAGTTTTATTATGTTATTTTTAATTTTGTGTTTAATATAAATATAAATATTTAATTAAAAATATAAAAATCAAATAAAAAAATATTAAATAAAGATAGTAATTACAATTGAGTGTTAGAGGGATGATAATAACACATCTATATATAAAAAGAGGTGATTGTGATGATTGTTTATACTAAGTTTAGGCCACACTTACATAAAGTGATGTAGGTGTAAATACACATGATGATAACAGGGTTTAAACCGAGGGGATTGAAATTTTTAAAATTTTAATGCTCTTTGAAATATCTTTGGATGGCTAGCTAGCCTTTAGGAAATGATTTTAGTGATGAATATAAGACAAACTTATTACAATGCAAAATATATGTGGATTTAATATTGACCAGTCTTATTTTCTTTTGTACGATCAACTAATCAACTGCCGGGTACCGTATGCGGTTTTTAATGGCTAAAGGATGCCCAAGCTGGCCACTAGTCCAAACGGATGGAGCCCCTAGCTCACCAATCACAAATTCCCGGGGAAAACCAACCCAAGTACCCGCCCAAAGGCCGGTAAAACCGGGTGGGATCAAGAATCGAACCCATGACCTGAGTCTTTTATCACTTCCACCATATCTTCATCTTACCCTAGAACAAGAATCGAACCCATGACCCGTCTTATTATTTGCGGAACTTAGATTTGTAGAAAAACTATTATTTCTCATGTCATGAACCTTTAGATATGTAGTAGGTTGCCTAACAATGGCGTTAATATCGTTTTTATATCGGAAATTGCTGTTTTTTATTCATATAAATAAAATGTAAAATAACAAAAGTGATACATAGATATTTATTAGGGTTGAATTCAATAAGAAGAGATTTTTGTTTAAAAAAGTGATAACAAATATGAGTTTAACATGTGATTTGTTAAAAATATAAAAACAAAAATATAATATAAAAAATTCAAAAATCTAGTACAAAAAAATCAAGTACAAAAAATCCAAAAATATAGCAAAAAAAATTCCAGTTTAAAAAAAATAAAAATGTAGTAAAAAATACAATACGAAAAACAAAAAAAAATCAGTAGAAACAATATACAGAACAAAAAAATCTCCTCCAAAAATTATAAATATGGTACAAAAAATAAGATGTTATATCTAAATTATCATATCAAATATCAAATTCTTATTAATTAATATTACTCTTAGGCAAAAAATTTCTTATAATTTGATATTTTTCTCATATTTATTAGTTACATGATTATTTTAAAAGTAAATTGCACTTTTGGTCATTTATGTTTACACAAAATTTCAGAGATAGTCTTTTATGTTTCAAAATGTCAAAATCAGTCCTTTAAGTTTTCAAATGTTGCAAACTCGGTCCTTTCTCCGTTAACGTCATTAAGTATTAACATAATAGGGGCATAAATGTAAAAAAAAAATATCACTTTTGGTCCTTTATATTTACATAAATTTTCAGATATGGTTCTTTATTATGTTATTACTTAACGTAGTTAACGGAGAAAGGACCGAGTTTGCAAAATTTGAAAACTTAAAGGACTGATTTTGACATTTTGAAACATAAATGGCTATCTCTGAAATTTTGTATAAACATAAAGGATCAAAAGTGGAATTTACTCTTATATATACTATATAATAAAAGAATAACACTCCGACACTTGTCATTTTCTGGTTAAATCACATGCCACATGTTATTAAATGATTGGAAAAATTCCAAACGATGCCACTTGTCATGATTATATTAATCCTTAATATTTTACAAATAAATTAAATTTAATAAATGTAATCAAGTCAAACTTCCTAATTTGAAAAAATGGTATTTATTTTCTATAAATACTAATTATAATCTAATCATACCCAACTTTCCATTTTTGATAAATAATTTTGAAATTCAAAAAAATTTCAAATTAAATCATCAAGATACTCAACACACAAATTTTAAATTCTAATTAAAAAAAAGAATAATGATGATAATTATATTTTATGAATGATTTCAAATTTTTATGATTCTTAAATCTATCATCATTCTGTAATTAATATTTATTTTTAATTAACTTCATTCTACAAATTAAAAAACAAAAGGTTATCACAAAAAATCATTTTATGTAACAACCGATTTTTAAATAATAAAATGTATTTGGAATAATCGGTAAAAATAACGATTGTTATTGTTACAAGTTGAAAGTATGTGAGAAATCATGAACGTGGGAGAAAACCGTGCGCGAAACGGAGTTACGGATTGTCCAGAATCGCGAAACGAAGAAAAATTACAAAGGTATTGGGTTTTGGGACTCGTCGCGGTACGTGAAGGTGGTTTTGAGGGTCCTTCGCGGTACGCGAAGAGCCCAAAATATCTGAGAACTCCGGATTTCTTCACGGTACGCGAAGCATTCTTTTGCCCCGCTTCGCTGTACGCGACGAATGTGGCGGTTTGGCAGATTGATATTCTTATCAGATTTCATCAGAAATTTTATTTATTTTTCTTCTCTCGACTTCAAACACACCCAGGGATGATCTGATCATCTTTTTATCATCAAACTTCAGTTCTGAAGCCATCCAGATGTCCGGATCGAGCTAGGATTCGATTCTACAACTTCTGATCGTCGTTTTCATCCGAGAACTTCGTTCAAAAGGGTAACGATTCGATCTCTCTTACTAGTTTGATATTCTGTGGATTAAATTTAGTTTTGAATGTATTACTATGATTATGGGTATTGATTATTGCCTAGTTGATAACTAGGGGTTGTGAGAAACGAAGAACTTGATATTTGGTTGGTGAAATCTTCGTTTTAAAGCCGGGATAATGTTCGATTGTTTTGAAACCCATATCATGGAGTGATAACTAGTAGGATGGGTAGAATATGATTTTAAATGAAATATGGATTATGATCCATGGGTTAAATGATGATTGTGATAAATTGATGTTAAAATTATTAATAGTTTTGATCTTAAATGAATTTTGATTAAAAGAAGTGAGTGAGATCATAACTAATATAATGAACATCAATTATTTGATGAAATGCCTAAGGGAGGCATGAAATATAATTTATTGTGATAATTGACTAGAACTTGCTAAATATAGTAAGATAGAGTCAATTATCTGATAAATTGACTTTGAGGAAGTCAAATTAGTCAAGTGCGTTAAACTTGATTGTATGTGTTATATGTATTGAACATAGTTGTATATGTGTGAATATGCAACTAGGTGTTGGTGGTGAAAGTCAAGTGACGATTCACAGAATTGGAAAGGAGGTTGTAGGAAATGAACAACCGTATGAACCAGGTAAGTTACCCAACTTACTGTAACATTACATATAAGAAGTAGAATGAGTCTACTTGTGTGCCTGATATATGTGAATGATGTTGAATATGTGATTGAAACTAATGGATGAGAAATCCTTCAGTTTGTGTTGTGGTGTTTCAATGAGAAACGTGTATGCAATATATTTGCATTGGAATAACCGGATGAACCGGTGATTAATCGATATGATTTTGATGTTTATATAAATGATTGTGGTTATTGTTGTTGCATGATTCACAAGGTATGTGAACATGTGGTGATCTACGAATGCGTAAATGTTGAATTGGTAATGTGCATGTTTAGATTCACAAGGTGTGTGAACGTATAACTTGCAATTCCAATGTAAAAGATTCACAAGGTGTGTGAACAAATGTTGAATTGGTAATGTGCATGTTTAGATTCACAAGGTGTGTGAACGTATAACTTGCAATTCCAATGTAAAAGATTCACAAGGTGTGTGAACAAATGTTGAATTGGTAATGTGCATGCTTAGATTCACAAGGTGTGTGAACGTATAACTTGCAATTCCAATGTAAAAGATTCACAAGGTGTGTGAACAAATGTTGAATTGGTAATGTGCATGCTTAGATTCACAAGGTGTGTGAACGTATAACTTGCAATTCCAATGTAAAAGATTCACAAGGTGTGTGAACAAATGTTGAATTGGTAATGTGCATGTTTAGATTCACAAGGTGTGTGAACGTATAACTTGCAATTCCAATGTAAAAGATTCACAAGGTGTGTGAACAAATGTTGAATTGGTAATGTGCATGTTTAGATTCACAAGGTGTGTGAACGTATAACTTGCAATTCCAATGTGATTGATTCACAAGGTGTGTGAACAAATGGTGGATAGCCAGATGTGCTGGCAATTGTCTAGATGGAAGTACCGGTGGGTGAACATCTTAGACTTAATATGTATGACTCCACAATGGTGGATAGCCAGAGGTGCTGGCAATTGTCTTAGATGGAAGGACCGGTGGGTGAACATCTTAAGACTTGAAATATTTATGATATCACAAATGTGTGGTTAGTCAGAGGTGCTGACAAGTAACTATGGTGGAAGTACAGGAATGTGAACACTACAGTGTAATTTTGATTAAACTATTGTGATTAATAGTTGATGATTGGTAATATGATATTATTACATTGTGAGAGTCAATTCGAATAGAAATGACTCAGCTTGAAATTTGATTGTGAAAAATGTATTTTTACATTTTGTTGTTATGACTCCACATTGGTGGATAGCCAGAGGTGCTGGCAGTTGTCTAGATGGAAGTACCGGTGGGTGAACATCTTAGACGTAATATATATGTATGATACCACAAATGTGTGGATAACCGGTTAATCCGGGAACTAAATTGTTGAAACCACATGTGTGTGGGTAATTGGTTGAGTCATATATATATATATATGGTGTTTAATTTAGCCAGAGGTGCTGGTGCTAGAGTCGAATTAGATAATACAATCATATTTGTGAAAATGTTCCATAAAGGGAAATAAATGCACAATGTGTGTTGTGTGCAAGTTGATGTTGGAATATGATATATTCTTATCTAGACGTGATAAACATCCATATGATATGTATGTGGATGTGTTTAAATGAATTGTGGGAAATTTGGGGAGGGGTTACTTACTTAGTTCTAACGAACTAATTGTTACCTTATATGTGATGTTACAGGTTAAAGATAGATATGCATTGGGCGATCAGATCGGGCACGTTGTGAAGCAGAACCAAACGTTATGTAAATCTTTGATGGTAATAAACTTAAACACACTAGTTTTATAAATCAAAAATGTAAATGATTGAAATTAAGTGTGTTTAACTTATGAAATGTCAATTTCACGCTTTCGAACATGATTTTTGAGAAAGTTTAATTTGGGACCTAAAAATGGGACACGTGTAATCGTGTGAGAAGTTGGGTGTTACATTTTACAATTTTCATTTCTTAATTGCTAATTCGTATTGTTTAATATAATTTTATGATTCAGCCCGTGTAATACACGTGGTCAATAAGCTAGTTTTAAAGAATATATAAGTAATTTTGTTCTTAAAATTTCCAAACTTAATTTTAATGTTACTACAAGCGTCTTATATTTGAAAAAATAAACCTTAATTTTTTAAATAAAAGTTTGATCTTACGTCAGAAGATTAAAGAAAAAGCTTATTTTTTCTAGAATTGGAAATATCAACTCTCAGAAAAGCATGGTGCAAATTTGTCTTATGTAATAGACAGTTTTCTAATCAAAATTAACAAATGTTTAATAAGTTGAAAAAAAAATAAAAAATGCATGTAGATCATATCAACCTAACTCAAATTGTATGGATTATCCACACAAAATTATATATTTTGTCTTGTTATTTGATTTGTATAAGGGTCTTTTTTATAGCTTTTCATGATTAATATAAACAATCAGATCAAGTGATGAGGTCATTAGCAAATATGATGTAACAAGTAAAAAATATACGTGAGAAACATAAATAAAATGATTTAAGATTTGTATAAAATTGATTCACTGGTCAGTTTGTATCAACTTTTAAAAATAGTAAATCGGTTTTTCTATCAATATCTGTCATACATATACAGGGATTGTATTATGTAAAACTCAATCTTAGAAGGAAACATTTAAACCGTATATGGGTTGTGCATCTTGGAATCTAGAAAATAAATATGTGATTCACATTAAATCATGTTTTTTGTATTCAAATCCTAATTCTTTATTCAATTTAATGTTAACGACATATTTATTTTCAAGATTTCGAATGAACGGACCAGATATGGTTTAATGGTTTTCTCTATAGGATCAGGTTTTCACATGATACAATCACTGTATATATATCTATATATTTATTTAATTTATAACAGAATCATAAAAATAAAGTAACTCGTATTGCTTTATATTGGATGATGTAGGATGGGATTTTCAACTTGAAAAGAAAAAGTCTCACCCACTGTTTGACAACAACAGCATATCTTTATTTTTCATCCATTTGAACCAAATAAACAAAGAGATCGGTCCCCCACTAGTGGCATGTGATTTTCTTTAATTTCAAAAATTGTTACTTTTTTTTTTATCTTACGTACATTTTTGTACGTAGATTTTCGTATATACAAGAATATAATTAATGGTAAATTAAGAACATATAAACTTGGGAAAAACATAAACGGCATTACATTATCTTGTTTCATTTTTAGTACATTTAAAACTATTTTTAAAAAAACTAAAAGACAAATGCATTTTATGCAATTTTAGCCTGCATTATGTTTTATATATTTAAGGCCTCATTTGCGGACAAGCATTATATTGTAGGCGCTTTTACATATTTACTCATTCTAACTTATAAAATTACATATTTATTAAAATCATGTTTTTAAAGCATTGTACATTATGTATTAAAAATTTATACCTTAGGAAAATATGTAATATTTCAAGTTAGAAAGAGGAAATATGTAACTCTTCCTATAATGTATAATATGTGAGCCCTAAAGGGGCGAAAATAACGTTAAAAGTGTTGGGTTGATTAACTTTAAAAGATAATTTTGAGATGTGGACTCTTTCGAAGCAATCTCTTGATCCCAACGGAAATAAAGGTAAGGTTTGTCTTCATTTCTTCTCCCAGACCTTACTGAAGAGTAGAAATATACTGGGTAAGTTTGTTTGTTTATATTTTGTATATTTACATGCGAATAAATCTTGATCCATAAGCATAAACATGTTGGGTCTAGTGTAAAGTTGTTTAAACTACGTCACAACAAACTAGGAGCATGATAACATAAATCTAAAACTAGTTTCCTATCCAGACTTGATAAACATAGGATTGAAATGTTGTCTAATTAAACTAACCTCCTCGAGTCTATTAGGGCCATTTTATTTCTTCTTTTTTTTTTTCACTTTGACTCTTGTAAAAGAGAGATGACTCTTCACTAATCAACACCTTGTATCATTACCAGTGTTTTGAAAACAAGATCGAATCGGACGGTTGGACCGGGAATCGGTGAGTTGGTTGGCCCAAATATAGCATGTGAACCACTCTCTCAAGAACCAACCAGTTCACCGGTCGGACCGAGAAATGATTCACTGATCGGACTGAATTTATTTATTTTTAACTAAAGTTCAAAGAATAAAACGTTAAAACCAAACCATGTATTTTTTTAACATGATTATGTTTGTTAGAACATTATTAATGTTTATTTAAATGTACGTGTTTATAATTATATAATTTTTGTATATATTTATTATGTCATCCGGTTCTTAAATCCGGTCCGATCGGTAACCAGTAAGACATCCAGTTCAATGTCTGGTCCGGTTCTGAAAACATTGGTCATTACACCTCTTTTCTTGAATACTCTCTAATATTAGTCTTTTTCTATTAATATGAGATTAATCCATTTGATGAAAGCTTTGTCTTTTAAATATAAGATCATAAGCTCAAATGTAAAAAAGAGATTGTTTAATTTAAAATAATTTAAAAATAGAGGGGTAACATATATTCACCATTAAATAAAAAGAACCTCTTTCTCTCTTGAGGATTGCACCCTCCACCCTTGCTCATACTAACAAGACAAACAATAACTTGATTTCACCTATTAGCTCTATCACCTTCTCTCTTTCAACTAATACTCATATTTATTTACATGTCTAACTGTCTAAGTATCTTAGTATCATAGACATGTTTATATGCTTATTAGCTTGTGAATCGTGACATATTACGAACTTGAAGGTCAAAGGGTGTTTTATGTAAGAAGTGAGTTCACGTTGACAAGCTTCTTGACAAGTTTTTGTTGGATGAGTCAAGAAGCTTCTTTGACTACAGCATCTTTTGGTGATTTGACCCGACCTAATTTGAACAGTCAAAAAAAATTAATATTTAACGTTAGAAAATTGCCTACAAAAAATTTCAACGAGATGGAATCCTTACAGAACCTCAATGGAAAACAATGAACAAAACATCAATGGATAACATTTGGAGTATCGATCCAACGAGATGTCGACATGGGTGACGATCCATGTGGATATGTTGTTAGATTTGGATACCCTAAATGGAATCCTTACATTATCGAACAATGTCAGCAGTTAGATACAACGCGGCGTTTATATGGATGACGATTCATATAGATGTCAGCGTGAGTCTTTAACGTTGACGTAAAATAATAAAAATTTTAAATAAAACCCACCAAAACAATTTAATAAACAATCAAAATTTTTAAAACACACAACCGTTCGTACAAATGGGAGCGATTCGTACGAACGGCTGGTTCGTGCGACAACACATCTATAAAAGCAACACTTACGTTTTTCAAACCCATTTTTCACCCAACTCTCCCAAACGAACCTCTCTTTCGCCCCTCCTGATTTTTCGGCCATTTCCACGCGAAATCAGACCATTCCACTGTCCAAATCGTGTGTATTTCAACCCCAACACTTCCGTTTCAAGATTTCAAATCTTTTCATCTCATTTTGGTCAAATACGAGCTCCACAGTAAGTATTAGTACCGATCCTTAGCACCAAAACACTCCAAAACGTTATACCATCAATTTTGATCATAAAAACACCAAAAACAACCATCGATTTCAAAAATGGCGTCCTTGGTAAACTTGCAGGCGAATGAGCGGTACGAAGGCTCATTCGTGCGAATGAGAAGCCTCGTTCGTGAAGAGGAGCCACACGAAGAGTTGCCAGACAAACGAGCCACCGCACGAACGAATTGGGTTCATTCGTGCGGGACAACCATATGAACGAAGGCCCATTCGCACGAACGAATGACAAGAAGGAGAACATGCATTCGCATCACTTTGTTCGTGTGAATGAGGGTCATTCGCACGAACCACTCGTTCGCACCAAGAACAACCCAAAATGGCTAAGTGTTGAAAGTTCTATCTTATACCGTTTGTATTGATAGAATCGGACCTTAGACCCGATTTTAAATCTAATCAAACTAAAACCAATAAAAACACATTTTCCAAATCACATCAAGTAACAGAGCGCATAATAACCTAACTAACTAATATTTAACACAAGATTCAAACCGAGAGATCATACCGAGTGAGTGCATCGACGACCCAAGACCTCAGGTGAGTTCACAGACCCCTTGTTTTCAATTTTCTTCCTTCCAAATCATTTGGGGCTGAGAACATGAAACCTCTTATTTGAGTGATCAGCGAATAAGAGTTTTTTTCAAATAATTTCAATAAAAGGATCAACTCTCAACCTCTTATACGAATGTTATACGTATAAGAGTCTTTTCAATTACTTTTACTGAGCGTTCACCGCTCCATTTAACTTTTCATCAAACAACAGCAACAAACCAGTTTCGAGGGTTCAAAACACAAAACCGTTGACCACAACAGTTCGAGGCTTTGTGCCCAACCAAGAGATGAATGGACACAAGTCGTGGAATTGTGTAGTGCACAATCGAATACCATCATTTTCATGGAAATCCCCCATCAAACAAACAACATTTTTGTACGGTATTTGTCTAGGGTAATTCACTAGGACATGCGTCCACACAACAACACATCGGGAATTCGCTGAGGAATTCTCGAACAACACACATCAGAGTCATTTACCATTAGTTGACGCGGGTCAATCGACGGTAACGTAGATGGTACCATAGGTTTGAAAAATCTCCAACGATGAGGCTGGTACGTTACACCCAAGTACACGTACAACAACAACTCATATTAGTTACAGGGGAACTAATCACACATCATATCAGTTAGGGTTGGTAAATGATTACAAGGGTGATATTACAGACATACCACACAACAAAAGCAAGAGTTTTCAAATCAAATAAATGTCCAAGACCTGGTCTTGGATGAGTTTCAAACGAGTACACAGTAAACAATGTTTTCCTACAAGAGAGAAGCGTCACTAGTGTGACTTTCAAACAACAAAACCTGTCTCCAATATCGGGAGGCAGAGTGTAACACCCAAACTTTACACACGATTACACGTGTCCCATTTTGGTCCCAGTTTAAACTTTATCAAAAATTTATGTTCGGAAGCGTGAAATTTCATTTTTATAAGTTAAACACACTCAATTTCAATCATTTACATTTATGATTAATAAAAACTGGTGTGTTTAAATTTAATCTCACCAAAGATTTACATAACGTTCGGTTCTGCTTCATAACATGCCCGATCAGATCGCCCGATGCATATCTATCTTTAACCTGTAACATCACATATAAGGTCACAATTAGTTCGTTAGAACTAAGTAAGTAACCCCTCCCAATTTCCCACAATTCATTCAAACACATCCACATACATATCATATGGATGTTTATCACGTCTAGATTATATATATCATATTTCAACATCAAATTGCACACATCACACATTGTGCAGTTATTTCCCTTAATGGGACATTTTCACAAATATGATTATATTATCTAATCCAACTCTATCACCAGCACCTCTGGCTAAATTAAACACCATATATATATAAATATATTGGCTCAACCAATTACCCACACACCTGTGGTTTCAACAATTTAGTTTCCGGATTAACCGGTTATCCACACCTTTGTGGTATCATACGTATATTAAAAATCTCTCACCAGGTAATAATATCATATTACCAATCATCAACTATTGCTCACAATAGTTTAATCAAGTTTACACTATGGTGTTCACATTCCTGTACTTCCACCATAGTTACCTGTCAGCATCTCTGACTAACCACACATTTGTGGTATCATAAATAATTCAAGTCTTAAGATGTTCACCCACCGGTCCTTCCATCTAAGACAATTGCCAGCACCTCTGGCTATCCACCATTGTGGAGTCATAAATATTAAGTCTAAGATGTTCACCCACCGGTACTTCCATCTAGACAATTGCCAGCACCTCTGGCTATCCACCATTGTGGAGTCATATATCAACAATAACCACAATAACGATAACGGCATGTTCACACCCCCTGTGAATCATGCAGCAACAATAACCGTAATCACGATAACGGCATGTTCACACACCCTGTGAATCATGCAGCAACAATAACCACAATACCGATAACGGCATGTTCACACACCCTGTGAATCATGCAGCAACAATAACCACAATAACGATAACGGCATGTTCACACACCTTGTGAATCTATTACATTGGAATTACATGTCTTATGTTCACACACCTTGTGAATCAGCATGCACATTTCCAATCCACCATTTGTTCACACACCTTGTGAATCTATTACATTGGAATTACATGTCTTATGTTCACACACCTTGTGAATCAGCATGCACATTTCCAATCCACCATTTGTTCACACACCTGGTGAATCAATTATATTGGAATTGCAAGTTTTGTGTTCACACACCTTGTGAATCTAAACATGCACATTACCAATTCAACATCTACGCATTCGTAGATCACCACATGTTCACACACACTGTGAATCATACAACAATAATAACCACAATCATTTATATAAACACCAAAATCATATTGATTAATCCCCGTTCATCCGGTTATTCCAATGCAAATATATTGCATACACGTTTCTCATAGAAACGCCACAACACGAACTAAAGGATTTCTCATCCATTAGTTTCAATCACATATCAGGCACACAAGTAGACTCATTCTACTTCTTATATGTAATGTTACAGTAAGTTGGGTAACTTACCTGGTTCAAGCGGTTGTTCACTTCCTACAACCTCTTTTCCACTTCTGTGGCTTATCCCTTAACTTTCACCGTCAATACCTAGTTGCATATTCACACATATACAACTATACTCAATACATATAACACATATAATCAAGTTTAACGCACTTGACTGATTTGACTTCCTCAAAATCAATTTATCACATAATTGACTCTATCTTACTATATTTAGTAAGTTTTAGTCAATTAACCATATCCCATGCCTTCCTTGGCATTTCATCGAATAATTGATGTTCATTATATTAGTTACGATCTTTAATCACTTTTATTATTTAATTTTTCATTTAAGATCATAACTATTAATAATTTTAACATCAATTCATCAAAATCATCATTTAATCTATGGATTATAATCCATAATTTATTTAAAATCATATTCAACCCATTCCTACTAGTTATCACACCATGATATGGGTTTCATAACAACCGGACATCATCCCGGCTTCAAAACGAAGATTTCACCATCAAAACAACAAGTTCTTCGTTTCTAACAATCCCTAGTTATCAACTAGGCAATAATCAATGCCCATAATCATAGTATTACAATCAAAACTAAGTTTAATCCACATAATATTAAACTAGTAGGATAAAACAAACCGTTACCTGATCTGACGGATTTCTACGGTTAAAACAACGATCGGGACTTGAAAACACGATCCTATGCGCGATCTGGATGATTAGAAGCCTTCAAGATGAAGGTTTTGTGCTTAAAATTGATGATTTCTTCGTTTGGGAGAAGAACAGGTCGAACAGAACAAAAAAATACGTTTAAAAATGCGATCTGATCCTTAAATCACATTTTTGCCGACATAGTGCCTGGGCGCATAGCCTGGCTCTCGAGGGTTGGGGGTTAGGCTATGCGCCTAGCGTGTTTTTCTTCCAATATTTGATTTAAACTTCGTTTCGCGATTCCGGGAGCATACGAACTCCGTTTTGCGCACGGTTTTCGCCCACGTTCATCATTTTTCACATACTATCAATCCCCAATAATAAAAGTTACTAAATCCTCGTGGATTTCAAGCACGACCAAATGTGCTCTTGCCATTAATGACGTAATTCTTACATATTTTCATTCACAACAACCACAATCGTTTGATTAACCATTATTCACAATACATTTCTTTATTAAAAACCGGTTGTTACAAATCTCCCCTCCTTACAAAGGTTTCGTCCCCGAAACCGCTTATACCTTAATATTAATCCATTGTACCTTCACCTGGTTCAGGGATTTGTTTCTCAACTGGTTGACTTTCCTGTCAATATAGTTATCGGTTGTTCCACATATTTCATCTTGTCATAAATTTCCAAATCTTCTAGTGGCATGTAAACCGATTCATTAGCCAGACATTTTCTTAGATATAACACATGAAAAGTATCATGTATATCATTCAATTCCTCCGGTAGCTCAATACGATAAGTAACACTACCTATCCGAGCTATAATTCAGAATGGTTTGATAAAACGTGGCTTAACTTTCCTTGCTTTCTAAAACGTATCACACCTTTCCACGGTGAGACTTTTAACAACACAAAATCTCCCACCTGGAATTCAATTGGCCTTCTACGCTTATCAGCGTATGATTTCTGACGGTCTTGAGCCGCCTTCAGATGGGCACGGATCTGATTTATCCGTTCATTGGTAGCTTTCACTACATTTTTATGTGCGAGTTCACGCTGCCCAACTTCTCCCCAACAAACACGAGTTCGACATTTCCTCCCATAAAGCATCTCATATGGAGGCATTCCAATACTGGAATGATAACTGTTATTATACGAGAACTCCGTCAACGGTAGGTAATCATCCCAACTACCGCCAAAGTCAATAATACATGCTCATAACGTATCCTCCAACGTTTGAATGGTCCTTTCACTTTGACCATCAATCTGAGGATGATACGCTGTGCTTATCAACAATCCTAATTCTTCCTGGAAATTTCTCCAGAAATGAGAAGTAAATCAAGTGTCTCGATCAAAATTAGTCATCACTGGCACACCATGCCGAGACACCACTTCTCTAATATACATTTCAAGCATAGTTGAACATTTATCCTTAAATAAACATAATCATTATACATGATTCCACATAATCAATCTACAATTGATTATTTGGTTTGACTTTCTTCATTCAAACCAAACCATACACTTAAGTGTATTTCTACATGCATCTTATCTCCCTTTTGAATATTCACGTAAATATTCATCCCATCATATGTATGAATACAATTTATACATACAATAGTTATCCTATTTCTTTACAAATAGGCATAACTCTGACTTTTTAAAGTCAAGCATCATGTATAACGTATTTAACACACCACCACAACCGAATGACTTAACATTCACGTTACTCATTCATTTATATAGATAGACATTCTTATCTACCATTCCTGCTCAACCATTATCACTTAACACAACATATATGTGCGCACACAAATTCCAGTTGTGCATCATATTTCCCAAAAGTCAAACTTCAACAATTTGATTCTTGAAATTAGATGTCTACACTCTTGTAGATCATCTTCTATTCACCATAACATCTACATTATGATGGTTGTTTACACTCCTGTAAATCAACTCAATCGTTATTACTAGTTGAATGTTCACATACCTCGTAAATCATTCAACTACAATAACGACACTAACTATAACCTTTTACATCCGCTTCAATTAAAACAACAATTCACATATATGCTAATTGCACTAACAATTGTAGTGTGGACTCACCCAGTCCTATAACTACAAATTCAGCCACCTGGGTACTTACACCCAATTTGAACACATTTAATTGTGTTTACATCAATATCAATTACCAATTGAGTTTTACACACATGATCACAACACTTGTGATTCATTATTACAAGTTTAAACAACTCAATGGTATAAGGTGACTTACTATCATGTACATGTACATGGTTTACCCCCAATGCCACAAAAATGTGGACTTACATGACAAACACCAATGCCATTTCATTATGGACTTACATGACAATATTAATGCCACGCACCAGTGGTCTTACATCAGTTTCATACAAATGTGAATCATCTCCCATTATCTGTGTCAGTTATTGTAAACATATTACGACACTTTCACTAGTTATGCAATTTATCATAACATTAATCAATTTTAACAATCCGAATACCACCCCATGTGGTTTCATACTCATATACTTCCACACAATGTGGATTATCATCAATTTATAGTATCAACTATAAATTATTATTTAATAACACCTTTCAACTTATGCATTTAGCACATAACATTCATCCAATACTACAAGACATATATCAAGTAGTTCCATACCACCACCATGTGGTTTTATATTTTCAACATTTCATGACACACATGGTCAATTTACCATTCAATTTATTACAATTACTACAAGTCAATTACAAGTAGTTTCAACCAACATAATCACATAACACATTTTGACCAATCCACACGCATGTGGATTCTCCCAATACCTCACTAAGGAGGAATTAAATGACAACTCAATGCCATTCCAAGATGGTTTTACACATCTAACACAAGGCCACTCACAAGTAGTCTTACAAACAATTCAACGCCACTCATAAGTGGTCTTATATGATAAATCCAATGCCATTCACCAATGGTCTTACATGTTAAACCCAATGCCACCCACCAGTGGTCTTACATGTTAATTCCAATGCCACCCACCAGTGGTCTTACATGTTAAATCCAATGCCACCCACCAGTGGTCTTACATGTTAAATCCAATGCCACCCACCAGTGGTCTTACATGTTAAATCCAATGCCACCCACCAGTGGTCTTACATGTTAAATCCAATGCCACCCACCAGTGGTCTTACATGTTAAATCCAATGCCACTCACCAGTGGTCTTACATGTTAAATCCAATGCCACCCACCAGTGGTCTTACATGTTAAATCCAATGCCACCCACCAGTGGTCTTACATGTTAATTCCAATGCCACCCACCAGTGGTCTTACATGTTAATTATACACAAAATGCCATACGTTATGGTCTTAAATTTGCTTTAACACTATTATAAATAATTTCCATTTCAATGTGTCAATTACTATCAACATGTAATGACATTATCACAATTTATGAAATCATATCATAACATTCACCATACGTATACACATTGTATACTTACAACTTTATATGCCACGCATATAGATTATACGCACATCATATAAATTATTAACATGTTTAAATCATTACATTTCAAACTTAAACATATATGAACACATAAACATAATTATGTGTCCTTTTTCCCCATTTTACCCTCAACGGGTCAAATTTCACATTTTTGATTCGTGTATACACACTAAAACATTTTCCATGTTCACATGGATTAATTTCCCCAACACATCAAGTGTTATAGCCTACACTCATGTAGGTCTTTCCACATTAATCTTCCAATTCATTTCTCCTGAATTGGTAACACTATTACTTACAAGTAATAGACACATTAAGCTCATAACACATTACCTAATCTCAATAGCCTAAGTATAAAATGATTCCCATAAGAACTTGTTCATATCATGTTTGCACTAGTAAGTTGGCCAGACGTACTAGTTCATTCATTATATGCCCAATTCCTTACTTCCTTCATTACATACTCAAGACATTGATTTCGGTTTCAACAATCACATAATCACCCTTAACATGTAATGATTCACATTACATTTAACAATTATAATACAGGACATAGATATGCTGACCTCATACATTCGGCATCATGATCGGGTCTTCGAATCAAACGTTAGGTTTTCATATCAAGAGCATAAAAGTTTGAGATCAAGTGTTCAAGACGCACTTGATTCACTCAAACCATTGCTCTGATACCAACTCTGTAACACCCAAACTTTACACACGATTACACGTGTCCCATTTTGGTCCCAGTTTAAACTTTATCAAAAATTTATGTTCGGAAGCGTGAAATTTCATTTTTATAAGTTAAACACACTCAATTTCAATCATTTACATTTATGATTAATAAAAACTGGTGTGTTTAAATTTAATCTCACCAAAGATTTACATAACGTTCGGTTCTGCTTCATAACATGCCCGATCAGATCGCCCGATGCATATCTATCTTTAACCTGTAACATCACATATAAGGTCACAATTAGTTCGTTAGAACTAAGTAAGTAACCCCTCCCAATTTCCCACAATTCATTCAAACACATCCACATACATATCATATGGATGTTTATCACGTCTAGATTATATATATCATATTTCAACATCAAATTGCACACATCACACATTGTGCAGTTATTTCCCTTAATGGGACATTTTCACAAATATGATTATATTATCTAATCCAACTCTATCACCAGCACCTCTGGCTAAATTAAACACCATATATATATAAATATATTGGCTCAACCAATTACCCACACACCTGTGGTTTCAACAATTTAGTTTCCGGATTAACCGGTTATCCACACCTTTGTGGTATCATACGTATATTAAAATCTCTCACCAGGTAATAATATCATATTACCAATCATCAACTATTGCTCACAATAGTTTAATCAAGTTTACACTATGGTGTTCACATTCCTGTACTTCCACCATAGTTACCTGTCAGCATCTCTGACTAACCACACATTTGTGGTATCATAAATAATTCAAGTCTTAAGATGTTCACCCACCGATCCTTCCATCTAAGACAATTGCCAGCACCTCTGGCTATCCACCATTGTGGAGTCATAAATATTAAGTCTAAGATGTTCACCCACCGGTACTTCCATCTAGACAATTGCCAGCACCTCTGGCTATCCACCATTGTGGAGTCATATATCAACAATAACCACAATAACGATAACGGCATGTTCACACCCCCTGTGAATCATGCAGCAACAATAACCGTAATCACGATAACGGCATGTTCACACACCCTGTGAATCATGCAGCAACAATAACCACAATACCGATAACGGCATGTTCACACACCCTGTGAATCATGCAGCAACAATAACCACAATAACGATAACGGCATGTTCACACACCTTGTGAATCTATTACATTGGAATTACATGTCTTATGTTCACACACCTTGTGAATCAGCATGCACATTTCCAATCCACCATTTGTTCACACACCTTGTGAATCTATTACATTGGAATTACATGTCTTATGTTCACACACCTTGTGAATCAGCATGCACATTTCCAATCCACCATTTGTTCACACACCTGGTGAATCAATTATATTGGAATTGCAAGTTTTGTGTTCACACACCTTGTGAATCTAAACATGCACATTACCAATTCAACATCTACGCATTCGTAGATCACCACATGTTCACACACACTGTGAATCATACAACAATAATAACCACAATCATTTATATAAACACCAAAATCATATTGATTAATCCCCGGTTCATCCGGTTATTCCAATGCAAATATATTGCATACACGTTTCTCATAGAAACGCCACAACACGAACTAAAGGATTTCTCATCCATTAGTTTCAATCACATATCAGGCACACAAGTAGACTCATTCTACTTCTTATATGTAATGTTACAGTAAGTTGGGTAACTTACCTGGTTCAAGCGGTTGTTCACTTCCTACAACCTCTTTTCCACTTCTGTGGCTTATCCCTTAACTTTCACCGTCAATACCTAGTTGCATATTCACACATATACAACTATACTCAATACATATAACACATATAATCAAGTTTAACGCACTTGACTGATTTGACTTCCTCAAAATCAATTTATCACATAATTGACTCTATCTTACTATATTTAGTAAGTTTTAGTCAATTAACCATATCCCATGCCTTCCTTGGCATTTCATCGAATAATTGATGTTCATTATATTAGTTACGATCTTTAATCACTTTTATTATTTAATTTTTCATTTAAGATCATAACTATTAATAATTTTAACATCAATTCATCAAAATCATCATTTAATCTATGGATTATAATCCATAATTTATTTAAAATCATATTCAAACCCATTCCTACTAGTTATCACACCATGATATGGGTTTCATAACAACCGGACATCATCCCGGCTTCAAAACGAAGATTTCACCATCAAAACAACAAGTTCTTCGTTTCTAACAATCCCTAGTTATCAACTAGGCAATAATCAATGCCCATAATCATAGTATTACAATCAAAACTAAGTTTAATCCACATAATATTAAACTAGTAGGATAAAACAAACCGTTACCTGATCTGACGGATTTCTACGGTTAAAACAACGATCGGGACTTGAAAACACGATCCTATGCGCGATCTGGATGATTAGAAGCCTTCAAGATGAAGGTTTTGTGCTTAAAATTGATGATTTCTTCGTTTGGGAGAAGAACAGGTCGAACAGAACAAAAAAATACGTTTAAAATGCGATCTGATCCTTAAATCACATTTTTGCCGACATAGTGCCTGGGCGCATAGCCTGGCTCTCGAGGGTTGGGGGTTAGGCTATGCGCCTAGCGTGTTTTTCTTCCAATATTTGATTTAAACTTCGTTTCGCGATTCCGGGAGCATACGAACTCCGTTTTGCGCACGGTTTTCGCCCACGTTCATCATTTTTCACATATTATCAATCCCCAATAATAAAAGTTACTAAATCCTCGTGGATTTCAAGCACGACCAAATGTGCTCTTGCCATTAATGACGTAATTCTTACATATTTTCAATTCACAACAACCACAATCGTTTGATTAACCATTATTCACAATACATTTCTTTATTAAAAACCGGTTGTTACACAGAGCATACGCTTCTTTCTCACAAATTCATTAACAATCATATGCCGTGTCGAGTAGAGTGAAGATACACAAGTGACCAAGTCTGATTTCCGTTAAAGACACCCTCGTGGATCATCAAAGGGGTGGTGGGCTGACGGCTGGGCTGGCGGTAAGCTAGACCCTACGTATGAACTATACATAAACTACCTTCGGTGATTTGGGATGGTGTCAGTAATGATGGTTAGACCGATGCACTCGTGTAGTTCATTCGTGTTTTCAACACCATTCACACATCATATTTCAAATCGATGTGAATGGAAAGACTTTCACTAAAACTTTTACAAAACCTAATGTTTTCAAAACAAATGTGACTCACCAACCTAGTGTTGACAGATTTTACATGTTTTCAGGTGAAGAACAGGTGAAAGCAGGATGATTTTAGAGAGAGAAAGATAGGATCCTTTCGAGGAACCTACAACTCCTGTATGGAATCTCTCCGGCTAGATACAAGATTCAAGACTTGCATATGTGCAAGCAACCTTTGTGGGACTCCTGGTCCTCATTCCAGATGTCCAAGTCGAGCTGTAATAGAATTAAATTATGAAAGAGTTGTAATTTAATTTTATTTATTTAATGTATTTAGTATTTCTCATATCATCATGTGCAATGTAACAATCTGATCACTCTGATTTCAATCACGCCTTGGGACTATTCCGCCTGACGGGTCTCCGATCCGGCCCGCCGGCCCGGGGTGTGACAAAAGTGAACCTTGAAGATATCATAAGTTACTTATGGATAGATATTAGATTGCATTAGTGTTTGAGATTGAGTTTCAAAATGATTGATCAAAAAAGTGTTTAACAATCCTAAAAGGAATTTTGACAATGACCTTTTTTATAAAAGGGTAATGTGTTGTTTTTGAAAAGACACAAATCCTAGTTTTTCAACATGATTTATAGTTAATTGGCATAAAATTACAAATATACCCTCACTGTCACCACATCGCTAACCACTGCGGATGCCGCCGCCCACCACGAACGCCACCACCTGTCACTTTCACCCACCACTATTATAGCAACCCACCACCTCCACTATAACCCACCCGCCGCTACTTATAATCTTAAAATGGATGGCATTGTAAGAGCTTTTTTGTCAATTTTAAAAAAGTCATATCGACAAAACTAATGTAAACACTTTTTTAAAATTTATTTTGAAAAAATTACAAGTAAATAAGCACTTTTGATGAAAAACACTTTTTGAGTTAAACAAGTAATCTCAAACACCACTAACCGTAAGCTTGGTCCAACTTTTTTAATACCTAAAAGAAACTCTTTTGTATGACCAACATACATACATACATACACACATACATACAGGAGATGGTTCAAAAGAAAACTCCTCACTTCGGAAAAATTAAGAAAACTCCTATTAATATTAGCTTAGAAATGTTATGAACAAAATTTATTTTTTAATAAAAATATGTATGAATTTACGTATATGTAAACATATAAAGTTACATATATGTAATCAATGAGTTACATATACGCAATAACATAAATTACATATATATATATATATATATTTATATTTAATTTTTTTTTCTTTTTGTTAACAAATATAACATTATAATAAAACAAAATATAAAACAAAAAAATGAAAAACGAAATTGATTCATAATAATTGTGATTAATTTTCTAAGTTTTTTTTTAAATGAAGGTTTTTATTGTAACTCTTCGGGCTCCCCTATAGGCTGTGTGTATATATTATATATATTTTTTTGAAAAACTTTATATCTACCTATACTAATAAATAAAGGTTTTTAGTGACATATGTCATGTTTCTAGAGCTTCTCAACCTTATTGGCTTATTTCCCTCCTCTCTCTTCTATTAATTATCAAATATTAAATAGTAAATATACTTTTAATACATTTTTAAAATAAAATTTTTTTAATACATTAAAATAGATTATAAAGACACACTTTTTAAATAAAAATATTATAGATTATAAAATTATCAAAAACAATTATTTAAAACACAATGTTTAAAGAAAAACAAACTATAAAAGAGTTAGTGTTTAAAAAAATAATATTATTATTTTAATACTTAAAATATTAAATTATACGAAATTGTAACTCTGTTTTATATTAAAAATCATCTTATATTATTGTAAAGTTTTATTGATAATTATTCATTATATTTCTTTATTTAATTCGTGTAATACACATGATACTAACCTAGTTAATATAATATAGAGTATGAAGTTTAGATAAGAACATATCATTTTAATTCACGCATTTTTAAAAATAAATCCTCATAAAACTTGTATTTTGGATAAGACGAATAACATGCCAACAAATCAAATTCAAACCTCTCTGTTGCAAAATTACCTCCAAATTTAGTTTAGGTTTCTTCCTCTTTTCGTTTGGGTCAACGGCGCAACTCTATAAAAAAATATTTCATGTAAATTTCTGCTGTGTTTCGCCTGAAAGACTTGATCGCACCGACTATAATCCGATCGTCAACAGCTTCCTCTGCAAGTTATCTGATCAACAAACCTTCACAAATCACAATTACTTATTGCAGTTTGCTACTATGATCGTCCTTTTTCTCGCAATCAAACTACTACCTGCTACCATATGCTTCCACCGTCGCAGCCGGAGGCTTCATGCCGGAGATTCTCACTTTCCGATGTCAAATCATTCACAGATAACTTCTCCGGTAACCTAATTATTGGTGAAGGCTCTTTCGGAAACGTCTACCGTGGCAAAATTGCTACCGGAACAGGATCAACAACCGTGGTTGCTGTAAAACGAAGAAATTCTTACTCGAAGCAGGGTTCAGAAGAGTTTGACACAGAGGTTAGTCTTCTATCATCGTTGCGGCACACTCATGTTATTTCTCTGATTGGCTGTTGTAAGGATTTAGATGCCAATGAAATGATCATTGTGTATGAGCATATGCCCAATGGAACTTTATCTAATCATATTTACAAAAAGACTGGGAACTCGATTGTTTTGAGTTGGGAACAACGGTTGAAGATTTGCATAGGTGTTGCACGCGGATTGGAGTACCTTCACACAGGAACCGGAATCAATCAGGTAGTGATTCACCGTGATGTGAAAAGCTCAAATATTCTTTTGGATGAGAATATGGAACCTAGAATATCTGATTTTGGTTTGTGCAAAAGGTGTTGTGGTAACGTGCCTGATGCTCCAATCTTTGCTAGTGTGAAAGGCACACGGGGGTATTTGGATCCTCACTATCGGAAGACGCATGAACTATCAGCCAAGACTGATGTGTATTCGTTTGGTGTAGTGTTGTTGGAGGTGCTTTGTGGCCTGAGGCCATTAGATTTTGTGATGGTGAGTAGGCGGCCATGGCTAGTGTCATGGGCACCACAATATATCAGAGAAGGAGAAATATATCGGATCATTGACCGCAATCTTAGGGGGAGAATTGCTAATGATGGATTACAAATCTTTCAAGAGATCACTTTACAATGCCTGCAAGAACGCCCTGATAAAAGACCTACCATGGTTGAAGTGGTAGCTAAACTGGAAACTGCTTTGAAATTACAATATACCACATATTCTTCGTCTATTTCTGAGGGTGATGAATTCATAAGGATACATTTTGGACAAGGTGAGGATCAACAAAACAACCTTTATCCCCTTACAGTTAATGTTTTATTGATTTCGGTTATGTTTTTGTTTTATCAGTTGCCAATTCAACCTCTTTGGCAAACTCGGATGCAGAATCACATAGGTATCTTTGTATTCCGCATCCTTTTATGTATCATTTGATTATTTTCTATGTGTCCTGAATTTGAACTCCTGATCTCTACAGGCGTTCATTTGGGACAGGGTCGCGTATAAGTGATCCTGGATCAGTGCCTAACATCACCACAGTTAGGAGTTTTCAGAAATCGGCATCATCTATCAAATACAATGGTTTAGAGGCACCTGATGACCTCCATAGTGATCAAGTGGCATCTTATCAAACATCTAATAGCTTGTCTGAGTATGCCAAAATGGTCAGGAAAGTGGACCAACCCAGGTATTGAACCCTTGATATGCTTCTCTCTTACTTTGCGTAGAAATTATCTACCATTAGAGTTGGACATCCTTGAAGTTATTTAAATATATTAACTTTTTTGTCAGTGTTGTGATCAATAATGAATCATGCGAGAATGCTACTGTCATTGAGGTACTTGATGATGATCACTTGTTATGCATTGTAGAGATGTAATGGCTATTACAATATGCATATTGAAATATGTGGATGATAAGTGATTATCACAACTTGCTGTCTCCTCTGTCTTTTATTAAATTTTTTCTAAACTTTTGCTATTTGTAGGTTGTTTTGTAACTTATTGGTCCACCTTTTATATGTTATGCAGGTTATTGGTACTAGCACACTAGGTGTGCTCTTAGAACTTCTCCAGGTTTTAACTGATTTTGGTCTCAAAATTACCAAGTCTGACAGATTTAATGATGGACGCTGGTTTATGGATGGTATAACATTTTTTTTTCCTTTTGTCTTGATTTTTCAACTAATTTTTGCTCATATCATTCCCAGCATTTAATTTATGACATTGTGGGTTCTACAGTTTTCTATGTTATTGATCATGAAGGAAACAAAGTCACAGATGAAGTCAAAATACAGAATATTAAGGAGGTAAACTTTCTATTACTCTTGAAGAGCACATAAAAGTGCTTTAAAATTTTGGTTCAAATGATGCATTAACACATGCACACAATTTGTAAATTCCTGCACAAGTGAACATATATATATAAATAAGCTGAATGTACCAAATGATCTGATTTGCTTGTTTACAAGCATGTTTAGTTAATTGTTCTAATATATGCTTTACAGGCCCTTCATGTATATTTAAGCTCCATGTCACCAATGGGGCGAGAGTGTAAGGAGAGACCTATTCCAGATGGCCATACCACAATAGAGTTAATAGGAAATGATCGACCCGGGTTGATATCAGAATTAAGTGCTATACTTAGTGATTTACAGTGTAATGTTGTTACTGCTGAAATATGGACCCACAACACTAGGCTGGCAGCAGTGATGCATGTCAGTGACAAAGAAACAAAATCCTCCATCATTGAACCAGAGAAGCTATCAAAAATTAAGAAAATATTGTTGCTTGTTCTTAAGGGAGGTTACGATAACAGGGAAGCAATGATTACAGTCTCTAATGGGTGTACATGGATTGACAGAAAGCTTCATCAAATCATGTTTGATGATAAATATTTTGATTTTGGATCAACCTTAAATGATAAAAAAAGACATAAAGTGGAAGTTTTTAGCTGGGATGACAATGATTACTCAGCAATCAGAATTTGGTGCAAACATACGCCAAAGGTTTTATTTGATGCAATTTGTACACTTACAGAGCTCAAGTATTCTGTTTTTCATGGAAACTTTGATGCTGATGGAGCCGAATCATACAAAATGGTTAGTCACATTTGAAACTTGTGTCATTTCTAACAAAATCCTCATGCTTTCAAAGATTCTTGGCCATATATGTAGGACTTTTGGATCAGACGTATTGATGGATCACCCTTCAAGTCAGATGCAGAGAGACAGAAAGTGATCCAATGTCTTGAAGCAGCAATAGAGAGAAGAGTTTCCCCGGTAATTAAGGATGACACGTGTATTATCTTTTTCAAATTTCAGATGTAATTTATGTGTTAACATAGAACATACTCGTGATACAGGGGTTAAAGATAGAAATACGCACAAAAGACAGAGTTGGGCTTTTAAATGATGTGACTCGCATTATGCGTGAAAACAGCTTAAACATCACAAGAGCTAAGGTTGCAACAACAGGTGACAAAGCTGTGTTTTCCTTTTACTTGGATGATAACCTCGGATATCCAGTAGATCGCAGGATTATAGATTATGTCAGGAACGAAATTGGGCAGAATATACTTCAAGTAAAAGGTAAACGTAAAGATTCATATCAAGTCGCCAATGAACCTCTCACCCGATCTTCCATTAAGGATGCTTTGAAACCTTTCTTCAGCTGGTTGGGATTCTCTGCACATTAGGTGCCTTTCCATTCAAATTGGTCCTTTAACAATGCTGCAAATTTATATTTAAAATTTCTTGTAATTAATTAACTGTAATTCAAATTCTTTCTGTACATAACATGTTAAGCATCTCATTTATGCTATCATTCAATAATGGATAAAGGGTGCCTTTTCACAAACATCAAATGTATTGACAAATTTGATTTTGTATATAAAATGTATTCAAACAAGTCATTAAGTGCACAATGGTGACAAGAAGCTGAGTTTTATAGACCTTGGAACATTATCTGAACACCACAATTTGGGCGAAGTGAGATATGCTGAACTGGTGCATGGACATAGTTTGGGGAGAGAGTGAATCTGTAGCGTTGTAAGATCATCGAGAGGGTTATTTTAGCTTCGTTTATCGTGAAATTGTAGCCTACACAGATTCGTGGTCCATAACCAAAGGGGATGAATGCTCCTGGATTTTTGTTAACTGCATTGGCAATCCCATCTGAGAATCTTTCTGGTTTGAAAAGATGAGCATCTTCTCCCCATATTTCAGGGTCTTGATGAAGTGCTAATGCAGGTATTTGTAAATTTAAGTTTGCTGGAAGAACCAGATTTCCAACTCGTGTTTCCTTTAGAACTTTTCTGGTTGTAGATGTTGCAGGAGGGTATAGTCGTAGTGTCTCATTGATTATCATGCCCATCTGTATGGAACAAAAAAAGGAACAAAATTACAAAATAAAACAAGAAATGAGATTGTTTTATAAATAATCTTACTTTCTTGAGTCTTGCTATTCCTTCCGATGATGGGTCTTGATTACCAAACACTTCTTGAACCTCTTCACGTGCTGCCTCTTGCCATTCGGTGTGGATTCCAAGTAGAAAAGTAACCCACGAGAGCAAAAGAGAGATCGTTGCATGGCCAGCAGCGTAAAAAGTTTTGCAGTCGTCGATAACATCCTGTATGGAGAGCTTGTAACTGTCATCACTGTCATGATGTGCCTTCAAAAGCAACCCAAGGTAATCAGTTGATTTGTCTTCATCTCCTGAAATTATCATTTTTTCTTTGTTTCTTATCATCTGCATAATGAGATTATGAATGCCATCTTGCAGTTTGTCAGATTCTATATCATCTTTATCTTTAAATATAATCCTGTAAAGTTTAAAACACATATCATCATTTTACTGACTCGTATGTTCCTACATATGAAAGGTATATTAGTCAGGTTTACCCAAAGCCAGGATGCCTAACTTTGTGTGCGGTTTTGAAAACTAACAGGCTTAACGCCCAAAGATTTTTAAAAATTTGCTTCCCCTCTTCATAACTACTGCCAAACGCGTTCCTTGAAATGACTTCAGATGCCAATATTTTGAACTCGTTATAAACTTCAATCTCTTTGGTTCCAGCATCTTTCCACCTTTCAAGCATAATTTTGGTACTTTCAACCATTGCAGGAACCATGTTCTACAGCCAGATGAACAAGAGAAGTGACTGTTAGTCCCATAACATTTCTCAAAATTTGAGGACCTGGTTATTTGTATGTATGTTTCACACCTCAAAATGGGCATGTGATGTTGCAATGATTACATACACCTCCTTATCAGTTGAAGCTTTAAATGGCTCATTAGTTAACTCATTGTGATCAGGTTATCCATAGTTGAGCTTACATTTATATGATGATGTGTGTGTATATATAAAACTGATACTTGATCACCTAATGAGATTAGTGGCGGATCCAGGAAAGTTTTTTAGTGGGTTCACTATTTTCAAATGATTTAATTAGACAAAACCAGACAAAATTTTCTGGGTTGGGTTAAGGTTCAGGTCTTGTAATGTTCGTCACGTAATAATAATGTGATATATTAACTCAATAATTAAAAAACGTCATCTTTAAAGAGTTTAGAGGTGCGAAGTGCACGCTCGTTTAAGATTTTTGAACTCCGGACCAAGTGAGAGTCAAGGGGCACATGCCTCTTATGGAGTCTTAGGGGCAGAGCCCCTTGTGGGGTTCGTGGCAATGTCTTGAAACCTAAACGAAATTCACTATGCTTACATGATTGGAATTAACTTAACCCAAGGGTTTAACCATCAATAACTACCATTTTGCTTGTTGATATATCACAGAGAGGAAATTAACATATAAATATGCTGACAATTCATACCTGATCACAGAGATGATTCACTTTTAAAAATATTATTGGGTTTCACCCTACCTTTCAAGCCTTTCGAAAACCAAAAAATTCTACTAAATCTTCGTAACAGGGTGGTTCCTGTGAATCCACACCCCAAGCTATAGATCCGCTCATCCGCCGGTGAATGAGATGATATGATTTTGATTATCGAATCAAGGATAACAAGTAGTGTCAATTAACAACTGTAAATATTAATATTACGTTTTACCTCATTAAGTTTATGAAAGATTATAGGTGACATTGTAATGCTACACATTTGTATTATATATACAAAGATGGTGATTTGACTTTCAAGTAAAGTGAATCATAGAGGGAAGTGGTTTCCATACAAGATATATATAGAAACACGGGGTACTAATTCACGCCACATGATCTTGTAATGAAGATCTAGAAACCAAATTACATCTCCTACTTCAATGCCAAATATCCATAGTGTTGTAAAAATTGATTCTAGGTGAAGATTAATAGATAGTCGGCCAATAGCCAATGTGATTTCACAAAATCAGAAATATTAGTCAGTAGTCGGTCAAGTAGGGAAAAAATCGACCTAGTTGGACAAAAATTGGGCTAGTCTGTTGATGTGTTGCAAAACACATAAGTGTTTTAATTAGTTTTTGTACAGTTTTATGCGTTTCTAGAGTCGATTGATGTTGGTTCTTCACATTTCCATGTTTTGATGCTTGCAGGTAATAAGCATGTAATTTTGGCATAAAAGATCAAGAAAACGAGCTCCCGGGTGGACGAGAACAAACACAAGAGCAAAAGAAGAGAAAAGCTGGAAATTATCTCTGTCGCGTATCGCGACACCCACAGAAAACCCTGTCGCGTAGCGCGACAGGTGGAAATTACAGTTTTACCCTTTTTAATGATTGCGGGTTTGACCCGACTATTTTGTCGGGTAGCGAGTACCGTCGCGTAGCGCGAAGGGTTCAAGGAAGCCTGTCGCGTAGCGCGACAGGGTTAAAAATCCAGAATTTCGAGTTTTATGTTTTTGAAACAGCTGGAGGTGGATTCATTCGATTTTGGACGATCAGAGACGACTTGGGAGGCGATTAGAAGCAAGGAGACGAGATTGGAGTCGAGTTGGACCATCGGGAAGCCCTAGACGAGTGATCCGAAGGGTGTAACGTGATCGGTTCTTCTTTCTTTTTTGTTATTCTCTTTTGACTGATGTTTGGGATGTGTTTTGCCATTAACTATTACTGTTTTTCTAGTATGATTTGTGGCTAAACATTCTAGACCACCTAGGGTTTAACGAATATGCATGTTTGATGTTTTATAACGATTGATTGTGGAACAAGTTTGGATTTTTCAATGGTTTCATGAATTGGTTTGGATTCTTGGATGTGTATGAATGTTTATGATGTTTGTGATCTGAGTTATTATTTCCTCGTGTGCTTTGGCGAACGTCTTTCGTGTAATAGGTGCATGCTAGGTCATTTACTTGGTGTTTTTGATTTGTGGATGGATTGCTAGACGTAGTGGTTTATAGGAAGGATGATTATATCACAAATGAATTAAATGTTTAACCAAATTCAATAGCCGTGAGGTGATGGTTTGTTAGTATATCTTGCATGTTTAAGAACTAGTTAAAGTCTTTGTGAAAAGACTAAGATTAGGTAAATTAAACATAGTCTTGTATGCTAAATCCAAGATGAATTTCCTATTTTATCCCGGGCATTTCATGCATTGAGACTTTCATTTCCGTGAGGTAGATGGTCTTTAGGATATACCATTGATGGGTTGGTTAACTTGTGAGAGTAATTGACCTAAACCGGTGTTTAAGATACTTGTAGACATTTTAGTTGAAATCTTTAAAAATGGTTAAAGAATCTCTAATTTGTTGATAAGCTAATATTCAAAGATCCCGGTTCCACAACAAGTTCCATAATCAATCTAAACACTTTAAACATGTATAAAGTAAACCCTAGGTAGTCATTTCATCATTAGTGATTTTAGTTGCGTTTTCCCATTTGAGTCTTAATTCGGTTTTCAGAATTTTATTAATTTCAGTTTAATTAGTTATTTACAAAACCCCCTTTTCAAACAGTTAATTTAATTTAAGTCTTTTGTATAGATAAGTCCTTGAATTTATTTTGCACTTTCTATAGGAGTCTGTGGGTTCGATATCCGGACTTGCTTTTCTTTACTACTTTTTGATAGGTTCACTTGCCTGTTAGTAGTTTAGTTTAAAGAGTCTAAAGTATTACTTAGTGTATATGTTAGTTTTGATTTTTATTAGTTTTAATTAAACTACTTTGCACACATCATCTGTCAAAAGAATTTAATCGGTCAAAGGTTGATTTTTTAAGGTTTTAACCATTTTTTGGTTTTTTAAGGTTTTAACCATTTTTTGGGTTATCGTCGTCGTTATTATTTGTATAGATGTATAATTTTGAAAAAGTATATATAAAATTTCAACCGATTAAACCAGATTAATTCTTAGTCGGTACCTCAACATCCGACTAGCACCTTTTGATTTCTACAATACTGATATGTATATAATACAACAATCATACTATGTAAATATTACTCACAACATGACTATTTGTACTGTCTATGAAAGTTAGAATACAAACAAACTTAACTTCTATCTCTAAAAAAAAAAAGAGAGACTACTTGTAGAAAGATTCTATTCATTAACAAAGAGACAAACTTAACACACTAGAAACACTAGTTAAATAACATATTTTTCATGATCATAATCAACCTACTACTTCTTTCCAAAACATGTTAAAATGAGCATAGCACTATTCTTAATCCTAGACCCTAAAATTGTTTCCAAGTCAAAAATAAGAATCCAACACATAACTTCATGTGTTAGACTATCTCTGAGAAAAAGGAGGCTACTTCTAGAGATCCTATTCATTAACAAAGAAACAAACTTAACATGCTAGAAACGTTAATTAAATATCATACTTTTCATGATCAAAATCAACCTAATATTTGTTTCCAAAATATGTTAAAATGAGCATACAAACCTGCACTATTCTTTATACTAGACCCTAAAATTGCTTCAAGTCAAAAATAAGAATCCTAACACACAACTTCATGTATTAAAGTTACACACTACTAGACTTTCTTTACTTGTTAATAACTCATTTCAACTTATGAGTTGACTCGGTAGTAACTCAGTGTAAAAACTTACTTTCAACCTTTCTCCATTGAAAGCATGAGTCGCTATTTTTCGTTGTTTGGCCCATTTATCACCTTGTGACAAGACCAGACCACCTCCAAGCATCTTTCTGTAAATAGGCCCAACACCTGGTTTCCCCATCGAAATCTCTTTGATGCTCATGATTTCCTTAACAACTTCTGGTTCTGTGATCACTAATTCAGGTTGAGGACCATGCCAACACAGAATATTCTTCCCTACATCAACACAAACATTCATGTCACAACAGTCGAATAAACGATAACCCGTCAAGATAAATTCAAATCTTTGTTTTTTTAATATCATTATTACACATAACCAACCGTATTGGTGGACCCATGAGTGAATGTGAGGTTGAATTCGCGGGAATATGTAGTGCGATGTGACGTCCATTGGTGATGATGTGGCTTTGTTTATCATGTTGGAAATTTGGTTGGTGTTTCCATGGATGAAGGTGTAAGGAGGTCCGTTTATTCCTTGTGAGCTCATTACATGTTTGATGCGCATTGGAACCCACCAAAACTTGTGAAAGAACCGGAACAGGGGTATGAGGACCAGCAGTCCGATCAAGAAACTCATCATTTTGGTAATCAAAGGTGTGATTGTGTAGTGTGGAAATTAAATATGGATGCAAGTGCAAGAATTTTATAACCATATCACCCGACTACAAATATTTTTTTTGAACGGATAATTTTTGGATCAGTGATTGATCACTGGAGCACTACCAAGTCATAAGTTCTAGAGACAGGAAACTCAATACTTTAAAAAAACCACTTATGGGTTTGAACCCAGAACCATTTGGTTTTGAATACGAATAATTTAGCCATTTGATTAATCGTATTTTTTAATCAATTTCTCGGCTAAAAAAAACCGTCGGTGGTGGCGTGGCTGTGGCAGTGGAATAGTCGCCGGCGGAATGGGCCAGGAACGGATTTCAAGAGTTTAATGAGTTGGATTTGATTAGGAATACATTGGTCCATTATATAATATTTTTTAAGAACAGCTCATTGGGTTGGATGATAAAGATGCTAAGTGGTGATGATCACCCGTATGGTGAGAACGTGAAGTGACGAGGGGTGATGTTGTTAGTTGTTTATGTGACACAAACATGATGTCTATGTGGTGTGATGGGGTTTTACCACTATACATTGCCTATATATGGACTTATTACATTAAGAACTATTAAATATGAAAAAACTAGAGGAACTAAATTTTGAACCACATGTTTTTAGGGGTATAAAAGTAATTTTTCTTTAAAATAGAGGAAGCTACTATTATACCATTTAAACTTGTGGTTAGAAATGATTATTTTAGTTCTTAAATTGCTATAGTTCTCATTTGAACATCCCTTATATGGATAATACTGAAGTACATATTATAAATTAATTAAAGTTTTGATCTATGACCCCGAGTCTAACTAATTAATAGAATAAAAAAAACAAGTAGTTATTATTAAAACTAAATTAATTTAAGACCACTAGATTAAATGCATGACGTACAAAACCAACGTTAAAAATAAAATGTCAATATCAGCCGTATAAATTGATACTTTTTTTAGTTTTAGTTTTAACCATATGCTAACCAGTCTATATTTGCTAACCTGGTTTGCAACGAGACAAATAAAAATAATCACGTTTTAACAGTTGTCACTCATCTCAAAAATAAGTGATTTTAACTATAGTTTGAATAATGGTAAGCTACAAACAAAAAATATATTGTTAGTATAAACAAAACATAAAACAAAAATATTAACTATCAATGATATACAACTAAATAGCAAATAACATTATAAATTTGAAGAGATTAGATAGAATTATAAAAACAATAAATTTACCTTAGTTTTATGTAGTTATTACTTGACTAATAAGCAAAACTAAAGCATATATAATACAGGAATAAATAAAAATAAATGAAATGGAATTAATTTCAACTTTATCATATTACTTAAATAATAAATTTAAAAAAGTTTACTTGTAATTATCGAAAGAACATTTGGTCGTGAAAAAATAACTAACACGTGAAAAACAATTAAAATCATTATATCAGTAATAATATTTGCATGAGCCCCATCATATTAATTAAATTAAAAAAGGAAATAAAGGACAACATGGCAAATATACATAGTTAGCAATCGTTAGATTGTATCATTAATATTATTTAAAACGTTTCGTTTTTTATTGGTGTGTTTTTGCCTACGGGTTTGTTAAATTTGCCAAATTTTAAGTTTTATTTTGTTAACGATGTACGTTTTGATCGTTACACGTGTGTTTGCAATCGGTCTAGGCTTTCTAGTATTTTGACAGAGTGACAGTCACTTTTATGTTATACGTATAAACGATCTCTAAAGGTCAGGTATGCTATGTCTGAATTTCTGCTTCTTATTTATGTCTTATGGATAGGCCGCATTTGCAGTGCGCGCATATAATGTATATATATGTGCAAGTCCTTAAGGAACAAAAGTAAAGTTTCACTAATTTTAACGTTATTTTACTTTGTTTTTGTGAAAATAACATTAAAATTATTGGGTTGGTCGGTTAGTCAGGCATAGCCGGGGGTCTCATTGGAAGCAGTCTCTCTATTCCTATGGGGTAGAGGTAAGGATGTCTACATCTTGGCCTCCTCAGACTCTATCTTAGCTTTGCTAATGGTGGGATATACTGAGTACGATAACGATGATGATGATTTGTGTCTTACGGATAGACATGTGTCTAGAAGTCGAATATCTAAACTTTGCATGAAGGAAAAAAGTGCAAATGCTCTAAGGTTTTGTGTGATGTTCATGTTTCCTTAGCTTTCTTAAATGATTTAGAAACAAATGCCTAAAACTTGGCATAAAAACTGTAGGTGCCATGACCTGTAATAGTTTATAGTATTGTTGCATGCAATTTAATAACAAGTCGTTTTTTTCCCTTTTTTTTTTTGGAAAAGGGCTTTTGCCCGAGAAATATTTATACCATACCAGAAAAAAATTACATGTTCACAAGGGGCATACCCTTCCATTCGGCCCATCCCCGACAAGCCCGGGGAGGCCAAAAAAACAAAACCAACAAACACAAAAGCTATACCTCCATAGACGAAATACACAAAATACAAACGAAAAAACACAATAACAAAAATATTTAAACCCCCATCTACCTAAAGCCCAAAAAAAACCTCTGACACCTATAGGCGATTCCACCTAGAGATGCGCAAAAAAAGTTAACCGAACTGGTACCGGTTCGTAACCGAACTGGAATCGGTTTTATGTTTTTGAAAAAACCGGCGTTTAGGACTGGTTTGAAATTTCAAGAGACCAAACCGGTTAACCAGTCAAACTTAGTGCTGTGGGTCAGTTTTTATGGTCTGAGATTCGAGATAACCGAGGATAATCCGGAATATGGGATTCTTAAGTATTCTCAAATATCCTCAAATATCCTGAATGCTAACGTTGCTAATCGATCTTTTCTCTGTATAGCTTGACTTAGTCTTGCAGGTAACTTATTGTGAACGTGTTTTACCCTAAAAGTCGTGATAAAGTCAAAGAAAACGTGGTAAACATGCTAAATAACGGCTACAAGTGGAGAACAAGTCACCAACGGTCATATTGACTAGATTTGACCTAAATATTCGGGGTTTAGTTGACAGAAGCGCTTCCACACGTTTGATGGACGTGGTAGCTGTCACATAGTCATGATTCCGAGATTCCCACCAGAATATTCGAGAATATAGTTAGTTGTATCTTACTATAAATTGAGGCAACATCGATCTAGAAACACACACGACTCACCTAGCTGACTTCTGCTTATTTTTACTCATATTCACAAGATTCAGAGTTCTCTACACTTAGTGATCGATTGATTGTGCTCTTGTATTGTAATTTCATTTTGTTGTTTTAATATAAACTAGGCAGAGTGACGATTGTCACCTCCAGATGTTTTTATGCCGGCAATCCTAAGGGATTAAGGGCTTTTCCTCGTACAAATCTCGTGTGTTTGGCTGTTTTTCTATTTTATATTCTGAAATATCCCTAGGGATCCTTATGGATATTCTTGTTGAAACTAACTTACAAACTGTTTTCTCGATTATAGAACACAATTCCCCACTAAACTAATTCGGTTTTGCTAAAAGTTATACCTGTTAATTTTTACCCGAAACAATTTGGCGGCCACCGTGGGGCAAACTTGTGTTTTTTATAACAAAAACCTTGTTTAAAGGTGTTTTCAGAAGAAATATAGTGAAAAATGGCTTCACAACCGAGATCAACTTCTTCATTACCTATTGTTTATGCTACTACTACTAATGTGTCCTCGCAGATTCCTGTTTTTTCAAGAAGTCAAATAATCCTAGCAATCTTGGGAAGAAAACCACATTTGTAGCCGAGAGTGTTCCATCAACAAGGATGACCACTTCTGCTCCTATACTTGTTTCTAACAATGATATTTTGAGTTTGTTTCAACAGGTTCAGCAGCAAATGTTGGATCAGCAAAGAATGAATCAAAGGCTTCTTAGGGAGATGGAAACTTTGAGGGCTGAAAAGAATAAGCAGATCGAAACTTCAACTCCATTGGCTCCAAGGATCCTGGATTTCGGGACATCAGGAATGTCTGGGAATCACTCCGGAGACTTCATTCCCATGCAGACTAGTCTCGGGGATCCCTTGGGATCCCAAGGGTTAAGGATATCTCGGGATAATACTAATATCCTGGGAACTTCTTGCCTAACTCCTATTACCAGCAATACTTTCAACTATTCTCCTATTGATGCTACTAACTTTGGTTATGTGCAGGAATCCGGATTAACTCCACAAGTGGCTATGGAAATCCAGAAACTCAGGGATATGATCTCTAGTGTTCCCGGAGTGGTCAAGCCTATCCCTGAGGTTCCTGTCACAACCCACAGGATATCTAGATTTGCTCCACCAATATGTGATGCCGAGATCCCGAAGAGATTCTAAACTCCAACCATGAAACTATATGATGGAGCCACTGATCCTGAAGAACATGTGGCGCAATATAGGATTCAAACCCTATATATATTTGAATCCTTTGAAAACTCGATCTTAAAAAGAAAACCCTTAAACCCTACGTGGACCGTCAGATCAAAGTTATTTTAAATTTTAATTAATTAATAAGAAAAAACATGCGGTCCATAATTAAAGTTGAATATTTTATTGGGGTTTTTAAGAGTAAATTTACTCTTTTACCCTTTAAGAGGTATAATTGACTTTTGTCTCCTCTATATATATATATATATATATATATATATATAAATAATTTATATATTTGATTTCCAGAATAGTACACATGTGTAGTGTTTTATTTTTAGGTTAAAAAGATATTTTTTAAATATTACAACAAAAATGTATAATTTTCATACAAAATAAAAAACTCATATTTTTTTTAAGAAAAACAAAAAATATGCATATGTGTATCAACTATATTTTCTCAATCATAATAAAAACATTACACATGTGTATTTTACATATGAAACAAACATTACACATGTATAATTTTAAAGAATATCAAAATTACCAAAACCACACTACACATGTGTAGAATAAAAATGTACAAATTTTACAACAGACAATACCTATATAAGATCTGAAAAACTACACATGTGCAGTAATAAATATGTACAAGTTTTAATGCGTAAAGTACACTTGGCCAAAGCAACATCTATAAGATCTGAAAACTACACATGTGTACTATTAAAAATGTACAAATTATACTGCCTAAAGTACACCTTGTCAAGCAAGACCTATAAAATCTGAAAAAGTACACCTGGTCAAGCAATACCCATAAAATCTGAAAACTACACATGTGTACAAAAAAATGTACAAGTTTTTTAAGCACAAAGTACACCTGGTTAAGCATGTGTTTGAACCACCACCATGACTACCACCTCTTGAAACCGCCGCCACCACCACCATCCGCCTGTCACCACCATCCGCCGGACAACACCACACCACCATCGGACCACCACCACCACCATCAACCACCACCATCATCAATTTAGAGAAAGAGTAGAGAGCTAACGATGACCACCACTGTAACATCACTGTACTTTAGGTTGTCCGTACATCCGTACATCCGTACGATTGTACTGTTACGACCTAAGATTTATTGTTATTAATGATAATGAATTATTTGTTGATATTATTGATATTATCACTGTTGCTGGTATGCATGATTATAACACATAATATATGTGTAAACCATGGGGAGTTTAGTTGTAATTCAACTAAACAGAACCAGAGTGTTTATCGCAGATGATTATACTGATTATGAATTATTGGTTTGGAATGAGAATGGATTTGGGATGGAACTGGGAGTTTGTTATAGTCTGGTTGCTAAACGTAGTTAAGGACACATGGTCATGGTTTATCGAAATAGCGGTGGGACGGTGTAGGGGAGGTTGCGATCTACCTCTGCATATGCCCTATACATATGCATATTTCGGTCTATCATGGATGTGTCAGTGACTTGGTTTAGTGGGTTTTGGTTTGGGAATATAATATTTAAGTTAATAAATAATGAGAATAATAAATACGCGATGTGAGGTTACGGTCATTATTTAAACGCGAATGTTGATTCAGAATATTAACTTAATAATGTATTCGTGTGGGTGACGATTCACACGAATATAATTATTAAGGATGGTACTCTGAAATGATGTTCCATAATTAGTAAATCAAATCGAAATACGATACGAACGTCGGATTCGCAAAGGTGACGATCTTTACGAATACGTACGTAAGTAACGCGTTTGGATGAGATAATTAAATAATATTTAACGATATTAAATTAATGATTGTGAACTTAAAATGTTTATTAGGAATCACAACTTAAGTTGTTTCGAATAAATTTAATTATTAATTAATTGATTAACGAAAACGAAACGGAATTGTTTTACGAAATAATTTGTTTAAAATCATTTTCTTTATAACTATTTAATTATTTAAACGAGATCACTTTACAAGACAACGATTATTTAAAAATCAATTAAATTAATGAAACCCTATTATTTAAACACTTTATGTTTAAATATGTTTATCGTGTAAAAACCGAACATTTAATGTATGATATCGCGATAAAAACGGGACCGAGCCCGATGGGGAACCATACGCGCTATAAGGAAGAAGGATCCTTTCTTCTTCCTCACTTTTCATTTTCTATTCTCTCTCTAAAACACACAAAACGCACACACACTCTCTCTCTAACTTCTCTCTAGCTTTTCGGGCTCGTTTCTTGACGAAATCGTGAGATCTCGGCGCTGAAACGATCACAAGATCGAGGGGAACAAGAATCTACAAAGAAATCTCAAGATTTGTAGCTGATTCGAGGTAAATCTGAGAAATTCTTTTCGGGTTTTGCTAGAAAACGTGTTGTGTTTATGATTCTTAACTTTGACCATGATTATGGTTTTAGAACTTGTAAATCGCAATAATAATGACAGATAGAAACTGTGAATGTTATGCAAAGGATAGAACTCGACGAGAGAAGATGATGGTCTACAGGTTCGGTGGACTGGTGTTGATTTCGCTGCAATACAGCCACGAACCAAGGGGGTTCGTCTAAGGGAATTGGTGGCCGAACCCTAGCCCTTCACGAACCCTACTCCTTCTCTTGGCCGAACCATGCATGGGACACGAACCCTCCTAGACAAAGCTTTAGCTGGCCGAACCATGCGTGCACACCACAGCGAACCCTATCCTGCCTCCCGAACCCTTGGGGCAGACAAACCATAGGTCCGAACCTTTGAGCATCATTGGGTTGAACCTTTTCTCTTTAAGGCCGAACCCTTGTGATAGACGAACCATGGGATGAATTAGCATGGGACGGACCTTAGTGGGATGAACATCATTGATCAGCGAACCTTAAAGGTTTAGAAACTAACCTGGTCGAACATAGCTCCCTGCAACGAACCTTGAGTTGATGAGTCCTTGGGCTTAGCCGAACCTAGGCTGTTCTAAGAGCCGAACCCTCTTCTATTCTTGGCCGAACCATCGGGGGTGGGCTGAACCCAACGAACCCCTTTCAATGAGCCGAACCTTGGCTGTGTTTTGCCAAAGGTTCGCTGCCCAAAGAGGGGATCCGACCTAGTTTCACCTAATTAAGGGTTTAAGAGAAGTAAAGGGACATGAATTACATACATATATGTATATAGATATCCATGCATGCATGAGGAATTAGAATACCACCTTTTCTTAATATATTGACTTTTCAATTATGAGAAATACTTTAATATAACTTCCTTAAACTTAAAATGAATATCTTTTTACGTAATAAATTAGACTACGGTGGTCACCTTAATTACTCAAACATGTATATAAGATCGTGTGTAGGATAAAAGGTTATTAAATCTTAAACAGATGCATATATGGGAATACAACAAGGACATTACAATTAGTCATTGTTGTTACAAGACTTAAAACGGATAAGTTGAATTACATTCATATGGTGATCAACCATGAGACCTTAGTTGATCATTTTAAAATTTTCTAAATAGACAGAGTTAATAAGATACAAGCGGGCTAGAGTGAACTGATATAAATATTAATTGGGTATGAAACACTTATACTTATAAAGGTGGGAATCACACTAATTATAGATCTTTGAGTTGACTTGAGTTATCTACGCGAGCGCGCATAATACGAGAATACATATCCTCAGGACTTCAGGTGAGTTCTCATAACCTCCTTTTCTTTAAACTGTTTTGTTTTAAAACTCGGAGGTGAAGCATGTATACCAAATTAAATATTATTTTGATAACTCAAGGTTAATACCTGTTTATCAATATGATATTCACGATATAAAATTATCATTTATTATGGATTGCCTCTTATTATTTTATATCCATGTAAACTTTGTTATTGACTTAGGTCAATAACAAAGATTACAAGTATTGTCACAAACCCCGAGAGTCATCGCTTTTAACTTCGGTTAATTGCTTTGACATTGTGTATTGTCACGTGGATGATTTCCACATCTGTGAAGCATTGCCTTTGATTTCGGTTATTTGCTTTGGCTTCATGTATGGTCACGTATGGTCACGTGGTTAGCGACCACTCCATGAATCATGTATTTAACTTATGTTAATTACATAATGATCATGTATAGTCACGAACATTATTTGAGAATATTGATGTTGAGATTGGTTGATTGGTTTGTGGTTTGATTATCTATGATTGACTTTGATTATCTAATATTGACTATGATTATTTATGATTGATTATGACTGATTGGTTATGTGATTATGTGTTTGTGTGTATGTGTTTGGTTGTTGAGTTTGGGAATTTGGTGGATTATCTCATACAGGTATTATGGTGGATTTTCTCAGAAAATCATAAGTATTTATACTCTTTTTATCTAAACTTCTATTAAAACCATTTCTCAACTTAAACTTTTAAATTCATTTTATAAAACCTTTTAAGTATAAAAAAACTTATGATGACTCACCAACTACTCTTGTAGTTGACACTTGTTTTCTTACATGTTTCAGGTGATGGGGACAAGTAGGAACGAAGAGAGGATCTCTACTATTTTGGACATCATCATATAGGATCTTGGACTTAGTTAATTAACTAAATTTCTGGCGATTAGAGTTTAGTTAGTTTAACTAATTCTTTTGTGTAATTGATGTACTTAATTCATGATGAACATGATTTTTGTGTAATTATTTTGGTTGATTGATTGATATATGATGATTGAATTTAGATGCCCACGAGCTTTTGAACAATCTACACATCCCTCGTGGCATCCCGACGATTCCGCCGCCGGTCGGGGTGTTACAACCACCATCACCACCGCCTGAACCCACGACCACCGCCGGTTGAATCACCATGACCACTACCTCTTGAAACCACCACCGCAGCCACCGTCGTCTAGAAACACCACCACCACCGATGTTGCTGTTGACGTCGTTCACCATCTCCACCACCACCATCTAAAACCACGACCACCACCCCCACCACCTTCTTCGCCTTCATTTTAGAGAGAAAGAAAGAGAGAGAGTGGAGAGGGCAGATATGAGGGGAGAGAGAGAGTAAAAGTGTATATATATAGGGAGTGGTTAAAGACGAAAATACCATTTTATATAAATAAATCATAAAATAAAAAAGTTTGAACTAATGGTTGAGGTTGGATTTAAGGGTTTTCTTTAAGATCGGGTTTTCATTTGATTCAAATCCTATAATATATATATATAGGAGGGTTCCATAGAAAACACTCATTTTTGAGAAAACTTAGAAAACTAAACACAATTGTTACCAATCAATTTCGTTTTTTGTTTTTTGTTTTATTTTATTATAAGGTTAGATTTGTTAACAATAAGAAAAATATAAAAAAAATATACGTAACTCATGTTATTACATATATGTAACCCACTGATTACATATATGTATGTTGTAAATTACATATATGAGTTACATATCTGTAACTTTATAGGTTTCATATACGTAACTTCGCGATTTACATATTTTTATTAAAATTTCTTTTTATATATAACATTTCTAAGCTAATAATAGAAAAATCATGATTTTTTTTTAAAAATTAATTGGTTAGTATGAGTTTTCTTAGTTTTCTTCAAAGTGTGGAGTTTTCTTTTAAACCCTTCCCTATATATATATATATATATATATATATATATGGGATACAATTTTTTATAACCCTCATCTTTTGCTACAACTACATAACCCATTTCAACCAATCATAAACTTATACATAAGTTTTTCATTAAAATATTAAAAAGGGCATCATAGTCATTTTACCTTTATAAGTTTCCCCCCTTTTTTTAAACATTAATAACTTTTTTAATATATTATTTTTAAAAAAAAATTGCACAATTATATTCGTCTCATTTTTCTCTTAATTCCGTTATAATCTCAACTAATTTTTTTTTTTACTTTTTTTAGATGCCCTATATTTACATCATTGTAACGAACTTAAATATAACAAATTTATTTGAATTTTTTTTAAAAATGATAAATTACAGTGATGTAATTTACATTGACGTAATTTATCGTGATGTAATTTACATTGACATAAAATTCGGTTTCGGTTTTTTCGGTTAATTTGGTTCCGTTCGGTTTTTTCAGTTAATTTGGTTCCGGTTCGGTTTTTTCGGTTAATCATCCCTAATTGTAACGAGCCTAAATACAACAAATTAGTTTGAATTTTTCGAACAATGATAAATTACATCACTATAATTATCATTGTTAGAGAAAAAAAATCAAAATAATGTGTTATATTACATCACTTTAATTTATCATTGTAATTATCATTGTTAGAGAAAAAATAAAATAATGTGTTATATATATATATATATATTATATATATATTAATATATTAATATTATATATATATATATAGGATTTGGTTCAAATAAGAACCCACCATTTCTGTGGTA